>JBBPTY010001086.1:0-11387 GCA_038094335.1 Tylopilus aff. striatulus | reverse complement strand
CAAAAAGTCAGCCCGTTCATTCTTCAATCCTCAGTGAGTAATAGCTCTAGTAGTACACGAATGGCCTGGGCTCAGTGAGGGCGACATCCACGAATGGCATCCTATCTTCTCCCCACAAATTGAATTTCCTAATTCTTTCGTCTTCCGTCACTCTGGCATAGTGCGCAAAGACATTCCGGTACTTGGCAACCTCGGCGATCCCCAGGCTCGCCCGCCTGGCGTGAAAGACCACGCCAACAAGAGCAAGATCAGCAAAACTCAACGTGTCTAAAGCGACATAAGTGCGCGTCGCAAGGTGAGAATCGAGGTATGTCAGCGCGTTTGTCAAGGACGCCGTATGGTTGTCGAGTGTCTACCCCACACAATTTCATCTTAATGAGCACCTTGTCGTACACCTGAATGCATTCCTGCTTACCTCGCGGTTGAACGGGCCGGAAAAGCCAAAAACCAAAAAAAGGGCGTTCTGCGAAGGCACCCCAATTTCGTACTCTGCGAAGTGCACCCACTGATCCACGATAGCAGCTTCTTTGGCATTTGAGCCCAATAGCTGTACTTTTTTTCCGATTTCGCACACTGGTACGTTCACGAGGTAAGGACCCTGTTCATGGCATAAATTCGAGAGTACTCACAGTAACGGGCGATAGGAGTGCCCTCACATAATTTCCATCCTTCCGAGTCCTCGTATGCAGGAATCTTGGCGTAAGGGAATGCCGATACGAAGTCTTTAGGTTTGTCCTTATACTGGAATTTGGGAAGCGTGAGTTCCAGATCATTTAGTGCTGCAACAGTGAGAATCTAGTCATAGTTGATGAGATCGAGAGACACGCTTGAAAAGAAATAAAACCATGACGTACGACTTTGGTCTGGCGTTGAGCGAGGTCGCCCCAGAGAGTGCCAATGGGAGCCATGACTGACTCTGGCAAATTGTTTCGTGATCTGCGAAATATGGAGTGGAGCGGCAGCCTTGAAATACTGTTTTATGTAACCAAATGACTGATTGACGTGGCATGGGACACGAGCATGTCATCTGAGTCACTGAGTGATTGAGGTTGGATGACTTGAAACGGATGCCCGTGAATTTTCGCCTAGCACCATCTCATCGACGCGAAGACTAAGACCTGAGCGATGAGTACTTGAGTCTTTGCGTCGTACTGATCACTTTGTCGCGCAAACCTTGTCACGCACTGGTACCGGCAGTGGCTCGAAAATCCCGAGACGCGACTCCGTCTTTCGACTTTGACCCGACGTGCTACCCAAGTTGGGTTAGGATCAACTAATCGCTAACAACTTGAAACATGGAACGTACATTCGAGTTGTTTCACAAAACATTATAAACGCCACTCGTGATCTGTCGTGATCAAGGGTTTTCGGCCACTACTTGAACCCCGGCAGTACTCTGCTGCATCGATTCCGCTTCTCATGACTGCCGGTCACTGGCTCACATTTGAAAACAGCAAAATTTTTCTACAATAAAATGACAAAAATCTGTTACTATATTGATATTATTATAGAATATCCAACTATTTTACGGATCGTAAGTGCTGTAGAGGCGAGAGGGATGGAATAGGCCTGTACTTATCATGAATGCCCATCAACCGCATCAGTGTGAGTCAACAACCATATGAGGGAAATCACATCAGATTGCTCCACACTTGCTGTTATCTTGATTATCCCAATAAAGCAGCTGGATTGGACTCCAGGTGCATCTGGTCCTCATCCCACCCTTTCTTGGACAGGTGATGAGAAAGAGTTGACCGATTAAAAATGAGAGCACCTAGAATCTTTTCTTGTTGCAAAGTGTTTCACAACTTCACCCCGAGAGATTGGTTGGTAAGTGTGAGATTGATTTGAACTAAACGCCGTCTGTTAACGAGGCTCGGACTACCGTGTTTATGCATGGCGTGTCATTTCTTTGAGACAGTTCAGTTCGCCATCATATCTGTCCCTTCAGTATGCACCTCTTACACCTTGACAGTTGGCATATCCAGAAGTTGGTGTGTTCATCGGCTCTTAAGTAATTATGTACGGATTGGATCGACATGTCGATAATTGGCAGATGCGGCTCCGAGCCCGAGATCGGTGAAGGCTGAGATCCTGCTCTGGGAGCGACAATGAAACCGGCATCATGGTACGCCGACCAGACAACTTGCAGCGAGAACGACACGATTATGCACTTGGGGCAACGTACGATGGACAAGCACCACCGAAACGCCCCCCGGATGTCATATTTATACGGTAATACATCATCAATGCCAAAAAAAGTAATTCCATCTACACCGACACCGGGAATGGCCCGGGTTCGGTGACGGCGACGTCTACAAAGGGCCATCTCCCCGCCTCCCAGAACTCCTTCGTCCGGTGGTCCTCTGTCACCTTGGCATAGTGCGCAAAGACGTGAGGGTATTTCGCGATCTCGGCATTCCCGAGGGCAACGCGCCTGGCATTGAGAATCACACTGGCGAGCACGAGATCGGCGAGGGTCAACGTGTCGAGGGCGACGTAGCCAGAAGCACACGTGGCAAGGTGGCCGTCGAGGTAGGTCAACGCACGAGCTAAGGACGCCGTGTGCTTGTCGAATGCCTGTGAAGCGCGTAGCAATCAGACGCCTGCACATGGATAGGGGATGCATAGCGCTCACTTCGCGGTTGAACGGTCCAGCCATGCCATACACCGTCTGGATGAGGCTGGTCGTGGGAGCCGAGATCTCGTGCTCCGCAAAGTGGACCCATTGTTCCACGAATGCGGATTCCTTTGCATTGGAGCCTAACAACTTCACTTTCTGCCCGATGTCAGCAACTAGAGAATTTTGTGATATGAGTGACCACTGGCACATCCTGTCACGGAAGAAACAGTTCACTCACGGTAACGCGCAATCGGCGCGCCCTCCATCAATTGCCATCCCTCCGAATGCTCAAAAGCGGGGACCTTGCCGTAGGTGAACTTGGTCACAAACGACTCGGGTTTATCCTTAAAGTTATATTCAGGCAAGGTTATCTCGAGATCGTTCAGTGCAGCCACGGCAAGAATCTGTTTGTTTTTGACAATGAGCTCGAAACACGCGTACTGTGGGACAATGGTATGACGTACGACTTTGGTCTGACGTTGGGCGATGTCGCCCCAGAGAGAACCAATTGGTGCCATTGTATTGAGTGAGCTATAAATCAACTGCGTGAAGGAGTAGGCGGGATGATGACCCTGCTCGTTTTCCTCCTACTCTTTTATACTGTTCAGTGGACAGGGATGGGAATAATACCCTGCTGCGAAACTGCGGTTGGAGCTACATTGCTATCCCTGCCGCATACGCGTATACTTTGAACGCGTGTCCTACCCCGCCGCAGGAGCAGCGAAGGCAGTAACTGTACAGTCATTACACCCGCGTTTATGGTAATCTCGAACAACAAAAGAACGTACAACCCGGCCACAATACGTAACATTTTGCACTGCATTCATGTATTCTTTGTCATTCACCTTCACAGGATAGTCAGTGACGCAATACTGCAGATGACGCGTACGAGCAGCAAAGCGACCTGCTAGTGAACAGCCGGCAGATACAGTGCACGGTCCGCCCAAGAATAGCAACATAACGTGGGGTGAGTGCCGTGACATAACCCTTATCAATGATGAAACCTGTGCAGGAGCCTCCTGCGGCGGCGGCGGCGGTTGGCGATTTCATCAATGACAGGCAGGCCACACATATCCATTGTGAATAGTATCCCTGCCACGTTGAGTCAGCACAATTCTCCGTAGCACGCAAATAAGAAATCATCCATGAAGCCGTGACTAGCTTCCAGCAGCATACATCAGTGCTCAATTCACTGGGAATGCAGAGAAAGGACACGACGCGTGACCTCTTCGACGTATTCAAGTTGGTATGGCGAGGAATATGCTTAGTAAAATTAATCACGTACTACCTACATCATGCAAGCCACTGTGAGATCTCTTTGGAAACAAATCGTCGAAGTCATGACTCGGATGAGTGTCGTTCAAGCGTATCCGTCACAACGCCGTCTACTTTAAATGGGCACTAGATTACTCAATCAAGGCACCCCAGTAGTGAAATCAGCTTGTCATCAACGCAAAATTCGACACGGAGCGCCGACGAGGAAAGCTGCGGACAATGACAGGGTCTTCAGGCTGAATCGAAAAAAAATCGAGCGAGTGACTCGATCAGGATGGATTCCTTTTGTCTCTGCCAGCCAAACACAACACTTACCGATAAAAATGGGGTCGCCGATATCTCCACCTTGACACCTCTCGCCGCACATTTCGCCTTTAGCGCCTCAAAGTCACGCAAGCCCTCTGAGTTCTTATCGCACGTCAAGATACGCAACTTGGGAAGCACATCGATAGCATCGAGAATGGAGCCCAGTGTCTCTCGGAAGGCATGACGAGGATTCCGAAAAGAGAGGTGCTCGATGGAGGGTGGGAGTTCTGGTGCAAGCTGGACGTAATCGGGAAGTGTATTAATGATGAACTCCTCCAGATGTGTGCACTGGCGTAGAAATGCGGCCGAGTCACGGTTCAAGTGAAGCAAACGCAACGAACGGAGGTGTGGGGCATGTACACTCAGAACCTGCCCTGTGGTACCACCAGGCGATTCTCGCAGATCAAGTATACGGAGGGAAGTGGCAGAGGAGCCAAGAAGCCAGGTGAGAACTGCGTGTTGTGGGATGCGTGAGAGTGTGAGGTCATACAATGCTACGGACGCGGGCGGCCGTTGCATTGCGTTGTCAGGACCCCCGTTGGACTGTGACTGGCGCCAAACGGGTGTCTCCGCGGGATGACGCCAGGGCCAAGCAGCGATCTCCACATCAATCTTCAAGAACCGGATGCGCGGCCATATTCCGAGCAATTGAAACATGATCGGCGATTGCACGCCGCAGGTCAATATATGGAGTGCTCTGATGTTCTGTCCGACATCTTTGAGCTTTGCAAGCGTGAACTGGTCGAATTCGTGCAGATAGATGCGAGTGGAGAGCTCGTAGAGTCGGGGACAGGCCTGCAGCAGCTGCACAAACACGTCCGTCTTACAGGAGCTCTTCAATGTCCCCCCCACAGATTGTATGTTAAGGGCACGGACAGAAAGACCCAAGGGTCTCTTGAGCTGTGTGGATTCCTTGACCGCTGCAAGGAACGACGTCACGGTGGAACCCAAATCGGTGACCCGATGGAAGAGAAGTGATTGAGATGGCGCGGTCCAAGTCGTGCATACGAGCGAGCAGCTGAGGAGGAGTGCGTAATCGGGGGTCCCATCAGATGTGTGGTACGCGTGTTCGAGGATAGCACGGACGAGCTCTTGCGGGAAACTTACCATAGTGTCTATCGGATTACTGGTGGGAGTGCGAGAAAGAAGTTGGGCCGGACAAATTTCAATAGACCGGCCCGAGTCGCCGGCGGTGTCGAGTTTCGAACTTTACACCGGCTTTGTTTCCTTGGAACAAGTGGTTGGAATATCCTAGCTACTTGTAATCGTGACATAGCACCCACGTCTCGAAACACGCGGTATCCATCTGTACGTATCGCCACATCTGTTAGAGCCACATCTGTGATGGTCCAGACACCACTACTACAAGGTACGTCCCTCTAAAATCCGGCATGAAAAACTCACGAAATGTGCGGAACAAACCATATCCTTGTAGAGCTATAGATTTCTCATCTATTTCACATCCAGAGGTGGCACCAATCATAACTTTAGTAACGTATCCATCCCCCCCTCCTCGTCCCGTTGCTGTGCCGACCTCACCTACTTCCCACTCACATTTTAGGCATCTATGAAATAGCTTCACTATTCTGTTCGGTTGCCCCGCCCGTTATATACCCGCAGCGGACGAGACGAAGCCATTCCCGCATTTTTTTCAGGTCACTCACTAGTATTGATATGATGGTCCCTCTGGAGGGACCGGTCAGTGTCGGCGCCTTGGTCGATGCCATCATGTTTGGCTGCCTTATCGTGCAGTCTTGCGTGTACTGCAAGAATTCGAGGGGTGATTCGTGGTTCTTGAGACTCTTGGTACGTCGTCTCGATTGCTGTCGATCGGGCTAATCCCTGGCACACAAACGCGCTGACGGGATACCCATAGGTGGTGCTCGTTCTGTGAGTCGAGATCATGTCCGATCGATAGCGATAGGAAACGAGCACTCTCGCTGTTAGGTTTCTTTTACTCTCGCACCTCGGTTGTACGGCTACTTGGCTTTGGGCGAGCAATGAAGTCAGCATCGGGAACGCATCCTCCATTCCCAATTACGCTTCCATTCTTTTTGGTATTTCCAGTGTCGTTGGCGCCGCCATCATGTTTCTCTCTCGCGTGAGTTACGGTTGCCATCCTCTCGCGTATGTTGACGAACGAACATCGTAGAGTTTCTTTTCTCATCACATTCTGAGAGCGTCCAACAATCATCTGTTGGCGTTTGTATTATTCGTGTTGTGTGTCTTCTCATTTACCGCTGCCTTGGGGGCTGCGTGTGCATTCTTTTCTGATTCGACTACCGCCCTGATGAGCCAGCTAAGCAGTGGCTGGATATTCCCTCTCGTTATCATTTCTGGACTGGTCTCCGATCTAGCTATCAGTATCGCAACCGGATTTTATCTCAGACATCAGACACCGGCGGATATAACAGAGTATGTGGCCGACCTCTGGACTGGTGTGCATATATTGACTAAGCGACCGTGCAGTGGGCTGGGGCCTGTCAGTCGTTTTCTCCTTTGGATCGCTGGTTCGTACCTTCCTGTAGAACCTTGAACTCAGCTAACCTGGCTCGTCGTAGAAACTGGCGCTGTGGCGAGGTATGTTACCAACACTGTCTTCATCATGATGTAGGCCTATAGAACAACTCATTGCCACGAACAGCCTGTTTGGCATTCCTACTCTTGTCCTTGTGAGTATAGGCCTCTACAAATGCGTTACTTCCACATATCTGACACTTTTCTGTCGCAGTTTTGGTTGACGACAACGAGTTGTACGTCCTGCATATTTTTCTGTCTGTTTTCGATGATGTCCGACATTGAACTCAGTTGCATGGGTTGGCATACTCGTACTCATGCCGGGAGGCAAGTATATAACCGTGGTTGCGACGGTAAACATTGATAATTTATTGATGCACCGCCCAGTGTTCGCGAACATCTTCCTTGCTGCGTCAGTCCGCCTTTTTGCCTCTGTTAATCCCGTCTGATCTCTATCCGCATCAGACTCAATACTCGAGGGCAGTTGCATGCCGACATTAAACATCAACGTGCGCAGTTGTGCAGGATCGGTGACCAACTCATCGACCATCGCGCCAAGAGAGTATGTCCCTAGCGGGGTTTGCCGTCGATTGGTTGGCGTCATTGATATGCGTTGTCAGCCACCAATCAAGATCGCCATTTCCAAACATATCGAGAAGCAAAGCGAGAAAAGTGCGGTATGAAGTGAGGGATCTATGGTGTTGTACGTCCACAGAGCTGCTGTTGGACTGAGCCTGTTGCTGATTGTTACCCAGAGAGCGCGGGTTCATCGAAGGAACCAACGTGGATGTTGATTAGACGGGCCTTTCGGGTTGTGAAATTGTTACTCTGTGTAAGATGTTGAAGTGACTCCTTTCCTTTCCTTTTTTCGCTTTCTTTTTCTACGTCGGACTGGTTCTGCGAACAGATCCGTTTCATTACCAGATGACATACGCTGATGTATTGCCCATTTGTAATGCGAACTTGTGCATCACTTCGGACCTGCAATAACGATCTCCCTCGAATGCCAGAGTGACACGGCGAGACGAATTGAGTTCTTGTAACATGCCAACGGCAATTGTTCAGAAAAGAGGGCATGAACGATCGCAAGCGATATTGGCATGTGCTATAATGTGAGTATTTGATTGGTCGATGTTGACAGCTTAAGAATAACGCAGAGATAAAAATAGGGTATGCTCTATTGACGAACAGGCGCTGCCTCCTTTTTAGCTAGTGCGTGTAAATCTTGCTCTGAAGCGGCGCAAAGTCAGAAGGGATGAAACTTCATCAAGGTAATCGGTAGGAGGACTCACGCATCCCCCACACGTGATTTCTGAGGTCAAGGAACTCTGCACACGGTTCAGAAGAGTGGATAGATCAACAAAGGCATATGCGTACCTATATGGAGGCCGTCGTACAACTTTTTCACTTCGGCCCGGACACGCGAGAGGTCGTCTTTACTGGCAGAGTTGTGCGACAGCGCCCTCAAGTCTTTCTCCACCGCTTCGATTCTCCGTACGTGTGCGGTCACCTGGTTTCACGAACGTGAGGAGCGTCGATATATGGGCGTACTGTAGCACGACACCTTGGCGGTACTAGCCTGTAGTTCTTCGACGCTGGCCTGCAGCGCTGCCGACGCGGTCTTGTATTCGTCGAGGAGGTGGTATGCCGCATATGACGATGCGAGCGAGAAGCCGAACAAGAAACCGATGATGCTACGCCAGGAATGAGTGCACTGAACAAGACAGAAGAACGCGACGCACCCGCCACGGAACCCGCCGATGGGATGTCGGGCGCTGGACACTGTACCGATATTGGGTGCGGCGTCGTTGCGGAGGATGGGGGAGGTGGAGATGTGCCTCGCGAGTGCGGCCGTGCGGTGGACGAGGCGGGACGCCATCGTGGTGGTCAAAGTGAAGGCTCGGGGTTAGCCGGATGCACGACTTTCTTTCTCTTGGACTGGTGTGATGCCGCCGAAACGACAGCTCGACGATGCACACGAATCCACCACAAGAGAGCGCAAAAAACTGAAAATGGCCGATGCAAGAACCATACAGGTCCAGGAGGGTTCTGTCTCAAACCAAGCAGCGTCATCCTCAAAGACGGTCGTTCAGTTCAACTGTACGGTCTCTCAGTTTTTAATGTCGTTTTACCGACGATGTTGCACCCAGCGATGCAGGGCTTGCCAGCTTCTATAGACGTCGAGAGGTTCACCGAGGTGTGTTTACTCGACCTCCGCGGGTCGCCCCTTTGAACACTCGTCTAGGCACGTGCATACGAGATCGATGCCATGCAAAAGGCTATCAAGGCTGCTAGGCAGGTCACCAGGTTATGTTCCCACCTGCCTCCTGACCATGCTTTTCAGTGAAAGCTCGACACATCGCGCGTGGCAAACCTTGCCCCGGCACCTCCGTCGAAGAGCAGCAAGTCACGATGTTCGACGCGTTCCTGTGCATCTCCGTGACAAGGCACGGGCAGAGGTACGTGTATTCTAAACTTTGCCGTCACATATACACTTCCATACAGATGAACACCAACCCCCGTCGGCATCCTCGTCGGCCTAAACGAGGCAAAGCAAATCAGATCACTCGGACTGAAGAATTGTTGAAACGACAGCGTGTGTCTCATCACATGCGTCAATTCTCGAATTTATGAGCCCACCTCTAGGCGACAAGGCATGGCTCGAGACACACGTTTGGCACGCAAAGAGGGCCAAGATGCAAACCATGTGGGGCTATCGACTCGTATGCATTTTCTGGTCATTTGGACATGCTGTTATTGAGGAACCCTCTTGTTAGGCGGTGACCCCTTCCGAAAAGGCGTTTCGACCTTCGCACCGCGCTTCAATGCATGCCTCTATCTTGCATGACGCCTCGTATTACGCGACGATCGAACTCAAAGGACCAATGTTGCTTCTTGAAGCATTACTTGCACAGTGCTGCGATCCCTCTGGAATGTCGCGGTTCGTAGTGTTTACTTGAGTCAATTTCTGTCATTCACGCGATATGCAGTTCTTCGACCGGCCGTTCCGTCCGCGAGACTCATGTGTACAAACACGCAAGTTACCCGCTTGGTTTAGTGGGGCCCGTGACGATTATATGGCAGCCTGATGGCGATGCATCTTATTCCCAAGAGCAATCTGGAAAAAGTAAGGGCAAGGGCAAAGCAAAACAGGCGGAAGAGAGTCCCATGCCTGAGCTCAGCGCTGGATCGCGTGTCGTCTGGATCCGTTGTCATCCAGCTATCTTCGAAGACGTCTTTGCGTCGCTGCAAACATCGGGTTCACACGTCCTGGAACAACGCAAGAAGCAGGATCCTCAGATGCTTGGATCAATCGAACTCGTGGATCTGAGAGGGTATATCAACGCATTCGAGATCATGGGACCTAGGTCGAGCCAGGTCATCAAAGGGGCCCTGTCTCCTGTTGGAAACGACGACAGAGCGGACGTCAAAAAGGCATGCAAACGACGAAATGTGCGAATACGTCACTGACTTCAGAGAACTGGCAGTTTTGGGACTCCTTGACGGATCTACAGTCTCCTGCCAGCATACCACGTGGTATGGTGATCGGACTCAAGGTTCTTGATCCACGTCTCAAGTATGGTTGATTATTTGGCATAGTATGTCATTGAAGTTTGAGCTGGCTTTTCTTAGATTTCCTCCAAAGAATGCCAAACCAAACTTTCCTGATATTACGCAACCATCCTCCTTGTCTCAACCATACATCTTTCCTAGCGCATCGACTGCACAGAGCGAGATTTGGGATGAAGGGATGCGGAGTTCTCTAAAGAAGCCCAAATACAAGAAGAAAGATATCGATGAGAGGCGCTCCAAGGTTGGCGGTAGTCTTGTATCCCTTTGTCCTATTCTCATATATTATCATAGAACCTTGTACCAGGTACTCCGCTCGATCCTCTTCGTCAGGACGATCGAATTCCCATCCTTCTCATCCAACACTCCGTTGAACCGCGTATTCCTTCCTCCGGCTCTGCACTGAAGTCCGACAATACGCAAGGTATCCACGGATGGACACTATTATTTCCTGCAGGTTGGGGGATGGCGTTCCTCACCTCTCTTTTGTATACCGGAACTCGCTTCGCCGGCCAACGCGAACGGATGAAACAGTTTTTCGAAGCTGGTGTCAGTGGGTTCCCAAATGACTATCCAGGCGTTACTGCCTATGATGATGTCGCCAACGAGCGCGCCGAGCAAGAAAAGGCACGTTGGCAAAGGACTCCTCCTGCTAAGAAGTCAAACTATGACAAGCTCGGGACGAGAAGTCCATGGGTGGCGGATTGGGGCGTCGTACTCGGATTGGAAAAGTCGCCTGTCACGAAGAGCGCAGAACAAGGAGAGGAAGAGCTGGTCACGACGCAACGGGAGAATTCAGATGGGATACAGACAGGCGGGGATAATACCAACGCCCAGCCCTGGCTCATGCGAGGACCTCGGATCCCCGCTATACTGTCCGACGCGTTCATCACGCCGGCACAGTTTCGAGATGAGATCAACAAGCTTCGGAAGAAGGGCAATATGGCACCCTTGGACATATCGTTATCTGTGGAGGATCTGATGCGATCGGCGCTCGTCATGGTCCGTACGAAGATGGTAGGGAGAGGTGCACCGGGTGACATGGCGAACATCTACAAGATGGATGACCCAGAGGCACGCAAATGGCTCAAGGCAT
>JBBPTY010001085.1:0-11389 GCA_038094335.1 Tylopilus aff. striatulus | reverse complement strand
CGGATCAGCTGCGGTTATCCCCACCCTTTGCCCTGTCCCTTGATGATAACCATCATGCAGGGACCAGGGGTAACACTGTGGGAAAACTCCCCAAGGACCCGGAACGCACCCACAGCCAAGACGACGGATTACGTCCAAGCCCTAGTCCAGGACCTCCTGATTCCGGCTATGCCAGTGAGGGTCAGTACCTTTCAAAAGAGAAAGGTGGCAAGGGAAAGGATAGATCTAAGAAACCAAAGGTCAACAAAGGCTTGAAACCTAGAGCTCCCGACCTCGAGACCGACGGGGACTACGCGTCAGATGGCGGCTATCTTTCCGCGTCTTCCAACAGATCTCAGGGAAAGTCACCTAACAGAGTGAAAGCTCGCGCCATGTCGTTCTTCCGAAGGCGGTCGAAAAAACCTTCCAATGGAAGCGATGATGAAGACGAGGATAGTGTACCCCCCGTGCCTGCGATTCCTATTCTCCCGAGACCTTCGAGCCCAAAACCACTCGAACGCCGTACGCCAGTACCATCATCACCAACTCGATCCGGCTTTTCTCCTTTGACATTGAATCTGACCAATCCAGCGGCATCCCCCTCCAGGCGACGAGCCACCAAAAGTCCACTACCAACCTATGCGAGAGCTACGTCTCCTCAACGACCGGATCTTTCTATGCCTCAGGGATCCGCTTCCCCACCCCCCTCAGCCTCCTCGGTGTCGACCGCTGCCACTGCTGCTTCGTCATTCCCTCTTCCGCCTTCTTTGCCTTCCACCCCTCAGTCAACCACCAGTTCGGTTACCACGCCTCCCGCGATGCAGTACGTGGCAGGAGCTCCAAAAACTCTGACAACTTCGTCTTCGAGGCAACACATCCCTCCCCCAGGTCCACCACCTACACTGCCACTCCCTCAGCCACCCCTCTCTCCCTCAATTTCACCGAGTGGAGTGCCACCCCCCTCACCAGCAGCGTCAAATGCACCATCCAGAACATCTCCCCGTTCTGTCCCTGTTTTGCCACACTCTCCGGGATCAACGCGGCCGTCAACTCCGCGCAGTGTCGCATCTCCCTTCAGACCTTTCCTCTCCCCTAGGGCATCATCTGGCAGTGTACCCAGTGCTCGATTGAGCGAGTTTCCCCATGCTCTTGAGAGCGACCAACCAAATGGTAACGATGCCTTTGGGAGACAACGGCCTGCAACAGCCAACCCTGCAGGAAGCACGCCCGCCTTTCTACAACGCAGGATTCAACACGGTCCACCACCGTCGCCGTGGCACCCACCACCTGATCTACCCTTACCTCCGTCGCCCTGTCCGACCCCGAATATACGTCCACGCACGCCAATTGAGCCACCCTCGAAGTTTCACGAACATTTCTCGTCTGTGTCCTCTGTGCCCTCGTCGCAAGTGTTGTCACCGCCTATACCTATGAACTCTTCGCCAAGTACAACCGCGCGTTCTGAATCATCCCTGGGGCCCTCAGTGCGATCCTCCCATATATCGTCAGTCTCAGGGCTCAGTGAGGAGCAGGCGACTTGTGATCCTGCAAATATAACCGAGTATTCCCGCCCGACAACGAGCACATCCATTCTTTCCGAATCAAGCTATGGGCATCCTATCCCATCAACCTTCGGGAGACCACCGGTAGATCTCAAGTCGCGCTTTTCAGACCGGAGCGATGTTAGCTTGAGCGTCTCCTTGCCAACGAGGCATCGAGAACGTAGTAGCGTCACCGCTTCTGACGACGATAACGCTGGCATATACAATGTAGCTCCCAAGAGCTACGTCGATGACGATGATGATGCGTCTGTTTACACTTCGGATGACAAGACCGCTGGCAGGCGAACGATGTATCTTATGGAACACGGCGAACTAGACGAGAACGGGGACGAAATTGTGATCGGAAGCAGCAACTACTGGGGCCCTTGCGAAGTACCGCCCCCTCTTCCCCCTCTTCCGCCCGTGCTCGTACGACCCGGTCCGGGATACTTTTGACAGAGCTTGCAGATGATTGTACCCTTGATCTTTTCTCTTGGGACCGTTTTTGCGGTGACGTGGTTTCACGTACTTGGAGGAGTAATTTATCATGTTTATATGCCGTCTTTCACTCGAGGACTTGCCTCTTGCTTTTTCCGCTTCACCATTCTTGGGCCTTCCATTCCTTTGACCCTTAAATTGTGGTGCGCTCAACCATTCCTTGCGCCCGTTCACTAATATTTTTTGTGCATCTCGCATGACCCTGCATGCTTGTTATATGCATTTGCATATCTTTACTTCTGGCGATTAATCCTCTTTCCTGCGATCCTTATGCGCTCTGCTTAGTAAACGGTACACTATATAGTACTGCTGAAAGAAGTCTTTGGTAGACTGTTTTTGGGGGGGGCGCCCTCGCCACGATCGCTACCATGAAATTGCTCGATCAGATGTATGCATAAACGGCTATGATGGACATGTCGTGTGAAACTCCGACACGACCTTGTGACACAGGAAATTGGTGAAGAGATGACATTCAATGATATTGCTAGGTAAAGGTAATGCCACTTTAAAAATGCAAAATTAACTAGCTAAAAATCATCTATTTTTCATGCCAATGGTGGGTGGATACTTATTTTTTGTACTGGTACAAGGTTTTATGCATATATCATCAATATCTAGGTATATCATTGCTTCACCAATTTGCTGATGCGTCGACCTTTTTTGAGAGCTGATGACCCTTGGCACGATGATATCAACAAAGGCCGCAAGAAGCAGCAACCGGAACAACTGGATGCAATGTTTCATATGAGCCTTTAATAACGCTTTGTTCCTGCTAATATACGCCCCCTCCTTCCGGTGATCGTTGCTGAGATCTGAGACCTGATGGATGCCATAGTGATAGATTGCCGTCCACCTACTAGAGCCCGTGGATCTTCTTAACCTTGCACACACTTTACCCGCTCTTCACGGTCGACTCTGCGTTCGTATGGAAGCACGCCTGGCACCCCCACATCGAGGACTCAATGACGGCACTGGCATGTGCACGTCTTTTGCGCCATCCTCGGCGCACTGGACGTCAGACCCACTGACGAGCTTTTCCCCTGAGATAGAGCGCCCAGGGACGCCAGAAAATCTGCTCGGGACCGTTTCTAGAGGGCACGCTAGAACAGTACGTCTCATCGCGTGTGCACGTACGGTTTTTGGAGAGTCACGCCCGACGCTCGGCTTGATCCAAAGTATTCGTGGAGCACCGAAAGGCATTCACGGGGACGACATTTTCGCCCTCGGGAAGACCTTGGTGAAGAGGGAGGTATGTGACCTGGTTTTCGAATCTATCATCACACAGAAGCAGCAACAGTCTGGACGGACAAGGTGCGAATGGCATCCTTTAAGCGCAAGGACAAACGCATCTCTGACGACGAGGAAGAGCGGCAAACTGCCATACAGTATCTGCGGTTCGTCTGTCGTTTCCATGAACCTTTTGTAATTTTGACACGGCTGCAACAGAATGTGAAACAGTGGCGAAAACACGGGATCACCACCTTTTTGTTGATAACCGTGATGACAGGCTCCAGCATGATTCGCCACAGCGTCATCACGCGCATAAAGCAGCGTGGATATGAGCGCCAGTTGGATTATTTTGGTCTCCACGAAATCGGGTCTGCCTACAACACTGACTTCGGGTCCACGGACAGAGACTCGCTTTTCGTGCGACCTGAAAAGCCACAAATCCTGTAGTCTAATTATGGACGATGACAGAAGTGGACGGGTTGGTCAGGACCTTGAACAGGCTTCGTGCTCAGCAACTCTTTGAGGGTTCTCGCAACTCCCGGGGGGGGCTTTTTGTGGTTACTCTATCAGGTGACGCGCAATCGAACATACGCAAAACTAACTGGTACGTACTCTTTTATGTTGCGTTGCACGAGGCTTGGAAAATGCGCATTGGTTTCCTTCGGCACCATCGGGCGCCAATGCAAAAAACTTGGGGAGGCAGTGCTTGGAAGGTGGACACGCCGTCTCAAAGAATGCTGATCGTCCGTATCAGCGGGGTCCGAGTTGCAAAGGAGGCGATCACGCTCGGAAGCGAACTGGTCGTTTCCACCAGGGGGTTCCATTGATTGTGATCATTCCATTGATGAACATTGGGCGTCGAATTGCGCAGTTTCGGTGGACATGGTGTTGTCATGGCGACGTTGCCCCGAGACCCCTCGTTCGGACATACGTATGGTATGAAGTGGGAGTATCTTTGCAACAACATCAAGTCTTTTGGGAATGGGGCAGTGCACTCTAGAGTAGAAGAGGCTGTATAAAAATGTACGCCGAAGGGGAGTCGAACCCCTGCCGCTTGCTTGGAAGGCAAGCATGATAACCGCTTCACCATCGGCGTGACACCATTTCCATATCAGTGCATTACCATAAGAGTGTAGCCAATGCACCCGCAGTCGCCCGGGAGCTCGCATTCAGCTCCGTTCGCAACACATCACCAGCCCATAATCGTACTTGAATCTCTAATACCCTCTCCGGCAGCACTTCACGTTTCGTCGTCATTGCGATGTCACTGCAGCATTTTGGCAAGGGTGCTCTGCGGGTCGCCAAGAACTACACCAAGGGCTATTCGGACACCCAGGCAAAGGTTCGGGATGCCACGTCTAACGATCCTTGGGGACCCTCAGGCACACAGATGAATGAGATTGCCCAGTTGAGCTATAACCAGTGCGTCTCGCTGTCGGCCCCCCATTGAGGTGCCGTAGGGTCGTGTTGACCAAACCTTTTTTTTTTTTTCTCGCAGGAACGATTTTGTCGAAATCATGGAGATGCTGGATAAGCGATTGAATGACAAAGGCAAGAACTGGAGGCATGTGTTCAAGGCGAGTGTCGGGCTCCGCTTTTTTTTTACCCCCCCACTCGGAGATCTGGCGTTTCATACGCGGAAACTGAGACGGCTCGCAGTCTCTCACTGTGCTCGATTACCTCTTGCACGCCGGGTCGGAGAACGTCGTGCTCTACTTCAAAGACAACCTATACATCATCAAGACGCTCAAGGAGTTCCAGTACGTGGACGAGGATGGCAAGGATTGTGGTGCCAACGTGCGGCAGAAGGCAAAGGATATCTCTAACCTTTTGAGCGATACTTCCCGCCTCCGGGAAGAGCGGAGAAACCGGGCTTCAATGCGTGATCGTATGGTCAGAGGACAACCGGGCGTGGATGAAGAAGAGGATGTAGAGGGGCTAGGTGGTGGCGGAGGAAGGAGAAGCAATGCCGCGCCTCCGAGGAAGAACCGAGCGAACGACAGGGATGACGACGAGCTCAAGCGCGCCATCGAAGCATCGAAACAGTCTCTTGTGGAGGAGCGGGCTCGTCAGGACGAGGAAAAAGACCTTGAACGTGCCATACGACTCAGTCAGGAAGAAGAGGCCAGGCGAAACAAAGCAGTCGAGGATTCGAATGCTTCCGCATTGTTCGATGATCAAGCCCAGATGTATGTATTTTTTCTCTAATGTGGTTTCTTGCATTAAACCTACGGCGACCACTCAGACCACCACCTGCTAATGGTGGTACAAACAACCCTTTCCCATTCGTAGATCCATCCGCCTACGCGACTGGTCTTCAACCCCAGTTCACTCTCCAACCACAATTTACAATGCAGCCCCAGTTCACGTCTTTCAATCCTTATCAGCAGCAGGCACAGCAGGAAGCGATGCAGGTATAATATCTGCTGTATAGCCTGGACTTACGTGCTCATCTTACCACAGGCAGAATATTTGAGACAGCAGCAAGAGTGGTTGCGTCAACAGGAGTTACAGGCCCAGCAACACGCCCAGCAACAGGCTCAGCAACAGGCTCAGCAACAGGCCCAGCAACAAGCATTGCAGCAGCAACAGCAGCAAGAAGAATGGTTCCGTCAACAACAGGCCCTGCAAGCACAGCAGCAGGGACAGCATTTATTTGCTCAGCCTACCGGATTTGGGTCCGTTTGGTACCTCTGAATCCATCGCACTCTCCGCTGATTGCGCTACCATAGCTCCAACAATCCATTTGCACTTGGCTTTTCGACCGCGTCTGTATCGCACGCTCCGCCATCCCCGGTGGGTGGTAGTGGCTCGGGTCCGTCTTTCAACCTTCAGGGAACCTATGCAAGCTCGACGGCACCATCATATGGCTCCGCGCCTTCACCTTCACCTGCACTAGCTGCCCCAAGCACTCAATCGCAACCAGATACTTCGACATTTTCCAATGGCGTGGGAAGAGGGCCAACGCGCGCAGACCAAGAACACTCCCATCTTGCAAACCTATTGGCGAACCGCGACGATGGCCAGGATACCTTTGGAAATATCGGTGCTCTGCGCTACGGCCAAACGCAAGCTGGCCGCGTTGCTGCGCAGAAAACGGGGCTCGGCTCCAACAACCCATTCGCTCTTCAGCAGCAACAGCAACATGCGCAAAATCCTGAGCAACCCTTCTTTTCTATCTAATAGCGATATGTGGGCTTCGAGGGGTTTTAGTACCTTGTGTATCATAGGCCCCGATCATGTCATTCCTTTCGTGCTTGTTTTCTATCCCGTTCCTTCGACTACTTTATTACCACTTGTCCAGGAATACGCATGTGATCTATATTCTATTTGTGGACATGTCGCAGAATGACATCATCGAACTCCTTTCTGTGAAACCGTCCCTCTGAGAATCTGCTTGTTTTCAACATCAAACCATGGCAGGTGAAGGCGACGCTTTCTTGCTTATAATCGTGAGTTCTCTCTCCCACCATCCAAAAGCAAAACCCAATCGTATCAGCTTGCTATCATTTTCCCACCTGCGGCTGCTGCGTTCGTCGCAGGATGTGGTCCTGACCTCTGTATCAACGTCCTCTTGACAATGTACGTCCACAGAACCCAATTTTGAGCGCCTTTGATGGATTGGTTTGTTTCAACAGGCTCGGGTACTTGCCCGGATGCCTCGTAAGTCTATACTATCCTCCGGGTCATGCATCAAGGGTAGAGTCTGAGTTCGCGATCTAGCATGCATTCTGGCTCATCATTCGGCGCTCTGAAGCCAACGAGATGTACGGGTATAAAAACTGGACGTGTGAGTTCCCTACGCCATCGCCGATGTACAAGACGCGTCTGTGCTAACACGTGGATTGTCGGGCGATTCAGACTCGGGTATGGGTGTGTACGCTCCTAACCGTCAAGCTCCAGGAGCGCCGCCTCCCCCTCCGTATGGCCAGGGCCCCCCACCTGCGCCTCAGCCGGCTGCACCGCCGACTCAACCTCCAGCCTCCGATGGCACACCGAGGTCTCAGGCCCCTGTTGACCAGAAGGCGAGCGTCAATGTACCGCCGCCACCGCCCGGAGAGCAATATGTCAGCGGTGCGAGCGGCGATCAACCCAAGCAGCAAGCGCCTGCCGAGCAGAAACAAGCGGAACCGCCTGCGCAGTCCTCCGCGGTACCCATCAGTGGTGCTTGATGGAACTTATCGACACGGAGTTCTCTTTGCGAGTTTGCGAAGCTATGATGCCGGATGTTGAAGATAGTACTACGAATCAGTATAAAGGACATTCTCTGATCGCCTCGAATACACAATATGCAACAGCAACCCAGAACGTCTTTGGCTCCCCTGTCTCTTTTGATACTAGCCTGCTGTACGGCAGCCCTGCAATACTTTCTATTAATTCACACTTCTCATCCTCGTTACATCCTTGCGTGAGGTACTGGCTGGTGCTCCACGTGCCTTGGGAAAGAACAAGCCAAAGATGATCGGAACATGCGACATAGAACGGCATCGAATCCTGCCTTGTCATGCACTGCGACACTGATCTGTCGATAAGCAAGGTCAGGCCGGTGGAACAACGTTGATATGTCATCGCGATACATTGAGATCTGGGAATGATATAATAGTACTAGCGTCGCCACAAGCTGATCATTGATTACGACTCGCGGGAGGCGAGCGCTGTATGCTTCCACGTTCGTCTGGATGGTGCAAACACCAAAGTAAGGGGAAAGAGGAAGAGCGACAGATATTCGGCACTTGAAGATCGAGCATGGGTTGCACGACACATCGGAGAGGGAGGGTGAGAGTCACCGCGAGCCGCATTTCTCCCCTGCAAGTTGAGGCACGCAGCCACGGGCGCCGATGTCTAATCCTGAGAGTTTAATGTGAGACGAGCGGTGGCTGCACGCCAATACGTCACGACTGACATCGAAAATACTCTGAAGGCGGATCTGCACGTTGATCAAAGCAAAGCAGATCAGTTCGTTCGTCGCAGTGTGAATGCAGACACCTTGCATGCGTGGTAGTAGGGCTAACTGTGTCGGTTCAGGTCGTGTCTGCTGTTTAGACACGCCAGAGGATTGAATGGGATAAAAACCTACAGGACGAGTAGATGCGAGTTGCTTGCTATGCCTACTTACGTTCGAGTAGGGCTCTGACAGGGCGGTCAGTACTAGTAGGGGCCGGTCGGCAAATTTATCACGCGAGATCTGAGTAATGCGGACTCCAGTGGCGCCATTTGGAAGATAACGGAAGCTTTCAATTGCAATTTGTGGTCGGATATGAAGTTGTGGTTGAGCGGTCATTACAGTTATGTCCCCAGCTTGCGGTAATTTACGTTCACGGACTTCGGACACTTCGTTCTGTTTGGCAATGTTTGTTCGACTCCCTATGGCATCTGTCTGTGCGTGTCGAGCTGCGGGGCTGGCAAAGGGTCGATAGTGTTATCAGGAACTGCATTGTGTCTAAGTAGGGTAAGGTGATACATGTAAGGAATGGGCGAAAAACCATAGGCTTTTCCGGCCCGAAGCTGGACTCTAGATTGTCGGGGCGAGCGCGCTGTGAGGGCGGGCTGGGCGCCGAACAGCTGAGCGCGAGCCGACAGTGGTCGAGCGAAGCAGCATCGGACGAATGGTTTGGTTTGGTGTGGGTCCGCAGCTGGAGTGGGCGTGGTGGGCGGGTCGACGAAAGGAGAGTATCTAGGACTACGATGGACGACCTTCGAGCGACCCACTGAGAGCGCGAGGGGAGCGGAAGCAAGGGGGGCAAGCCTCCTCGTTTCTCACCCATAGACTAAAGCCTGCGGTGCCTCGTTCCTCGGCTACTCAGGCTACCATCACTGCTGCGGCAGTCACTAGTGTTGCCGCGAACTGAGTCGAACCGAATCGAAGTGGCAAGTTCGTTTTCACTTCGATGTTCGAAGTGGAACGAACCGAAGTTGTTCGAACCCGGCCCGGAGACCGAGCCAATAGAAGTGCCAGAAAATTTAACAAAAGCAGTGTAGATAGAAAATAAGCGACACGGTAGATAGCTCGCCAATGTAGTGATTGCACTGCCGCACAGTGTTGATTATATCTGCTGTACTAGCCCACTGCCAGTATTGTCCTCTGTGATGTCGTCTTCAAGCTCCTGTGGGCTTGCAATGAGGCCTTTGTGAAATCTAAGTGACCTCATTTATGACTGAATTCTAACACCTGAAGGGCCTCCATTGATGCAGGAGAAATCTGGCTCCTCCTTAGCATGCACATCTCCTTGCTTGATGGGCAAACATGTTCACATGTGACTGCAGAGGTCTGGGCAGGGAGCACATTCATAGTAACTCAAAACAGAAGTGGAAAGACATGTTCCTTTCACTGAGGCCCAGGGTTAGGCTAAGTCAGATTGATGTCTTAGAAAGCATGCACCTCCTGATGAGCTTTACATCTCCACATGGAGTAGCATGTCATAGACAACGCCAACACATAGGAAGTTTGTTGCTCTGCTCACCTGAACTTTTTGAGTCGTTAAAACGATCTGCTCTATTGCAGTAGGACTTGTGGTCCTTATATATGTACAGGATTGGCATATGTAAGCAGATTACTTAAGTAACTACCATATCTGTACTGTTGTATCACCTACTGTATCATAGGCGTCCAACACTCCCCCATGCTTGAACAGTACTGTGTAAAGTAATGTTTTAAGTGTTAGAACATGTTTTATGACCTTTCTGCACATTTTGGCTTCCAAGGATTGTGTTTAAACCCAAAAATGCGAAAAATGCAATATAGTGGACACTAAAACTCACGCCTCATGTGCCCCATGGCAATCGTGACCAAACAAATGGCTGGGCCTTATATAGGAGGTGTAAACACTACACTTATACTTGGTATTTAGACCAAGTGTTGGCAACACTATTTAGACATAGTCCTTAGTGTTTGGGGGTGTTTATAACAAGCCCTAATTGAGTTCTAAATTGTTCAAATTTGACATACCCGAGATTCTTTGTAAAGATATCTGCAGGGTTTTCATTTCTGTCAATGTAGAACAACTCAATGTCTTTGTCTTGTATGGCATCGCAAATAGAGTGATATCTAATGCGTATATGCCTGTTCTTTTTCTGGTTAATTGGGTTTTGTGCCAGAAAGATAGAACCTTGGTTATCTCCACATAAGGGTATAGGACCAAGTTTATATCCCAGTTTGGAGAACATTTGTTTTACTCCTATGATCTGGGAGCAGCAAGCAGATAAAGATATGTACTCTGCTTCTGTGGATGATCTCGCTGTTACCTCCTGGAGGTGCAAGTTCCACATAAATGCTGCATTTGCAAGTTTGAGGAAATATCCTGACTGTGAGTGAGAGGTTTCCTCATCATTGCCCCAATCTGAGTCGGAGCACCCGATTAGACCTCCATCACTTTTACCATTGTATATAAGACGATAGTCTCTAGTTCCTATAAGGTATCTTATAATGTATAGTGCCTTATTAAGGTGTTCTTGGGAAGGGTTTGCACTTTGTCTCGCTAGTTGTGTTACTGTGAATGCAATATCTGGCCTTGTTCCAAGCATAATATACAATAGGGATCCAATGACTGTCTGGAACCTGGTTTGTAGTTCAGGGTTCACTGGTTGGTCATTTTTGGTTGGGTTGTATCCCTGGGGTAGTGGTGTGCAAGCCAGTTTGGCATTTATCATTCCGCATCGCTCTATTACCTTCTCTAGGTATTCGCATTGGTCTAAGTAGACTAAGCATTTTGACTTGTCACGGTGAATCCTCATTTTGAGGAATTCTTTGATTTCACCCAAGTTGTGGCATTCCCATTTGTTCATGAACTTTTGTTTGAGTTGATCAATCAATTGTTTATTGGGACCGCAGAAGAATGCATCGTCTACATATACCACAACATAGACTTTGCTTTGCTGGTAGACATATACTCCAGCTTCTGAGTATATCGATTTGAATCCGAGTTCAATCATCAATTTCTTTAGTGTGCGCCACCAAGTTAAACCAGCTTGTTTAAGGCTGTATAGTGTGTGTAAGAGTTTAAGGACTTTTCCTTTATACTCAGGTGGTAGGAATCCTTCAGGGAATTCCATATAGATTTCTTTTTCCAGTGGACCGTACAGATATGCTGATCTGATGTCTAGTTCAGTTATGTACCAATTTTCAAGAGCGGCGAGTGCCAATA
>JBBPTY010001084.1:0-11391 GCA_038094335.1 Tylopilus aff. striatulus | reverse complement strand
GTCAAGACATCTTCAGGTAAATGAAAGGGTCTCGCGTTCGCGAATTCTTGTACCTTTACCCAGTAGAGTATCTTAATAATGACAGTCCCACCTCACCGCCGCTGGCCAAACACAGGGCGTAGAACGCGAGAAGGTTCAAGATACGAAGATTCCGTGGGAGGATTTTTTGCCAGTTCGGGCTACTCAGAGACGCCGGACTTGAGATACATCGTACATGACGGACACGGTAATGGTGTGAGTGCATCGAGGTAATACTCGAAAAGGGCCGATTGCACATTATGCATGAACTCATTTTCACGATAGGATGCTCGAGGACACTCTAGGAGATACCAGGGCGCGAAAATAATTTTCACACTCGAGGGAATCGGCGAGACGGTGGCCGCGTTGGCGAGCACCACGCGGACTTATCGATCGACAACCTAGATGATACCTCGTTCACACAACTTCTGGTCACCAGACCAACGTGGACAAGGGATGCTCGATTAAGTATACCTTGCCCAACTCAAGTTTGTCCGGTCACCTTCTCTGCCGCCGCCATGATGAGTCAACCCCTTATCATGCCCCGTCGCCAGCAACGTCGCGTGCTTCGTCACGTTTCGTCGCTATCCGCGGGACGAGAGCGTCCATTTTTCAACTGAGCTGACTCCACCTTGATAGATGGACGGACGCATGTGTCAACCGAGCCCCTCCTCGTGTTCACACCCGTATCACGGTTGGTTTTGAACGCATAGTCGAGGATAACAGATACCGGATCTGTTCCATTTTGGCTCACGCCCTCGACCGTGATGGGGGCCACGTTGTGCGACACTCAGGGCCCGCTTTTCCTAAGTTCCTTGTACTGCACGTTTCTTCCCTCGAGGCTAGCCCCAGCAGTGGGCCAGCAACGCGGCCTTCGATGGGGTACGACTGCTCTGCTGGCAGGGCTCGGCAGCTCTCTGGACGTCCGCATCGCTGACGCTGGACGGTGTCCATACCCCTCGCCCAAGGTCTACGTTCGTCGTGCCAGCACGTCCGTCACGTGTGCAGCCACATTCTCGACGACCCGCCAAGTAGCAACGACAATGTGCAGTGCCCATATGCCCCCTCCCTCAACCCTATCTTGCGCTGACACAGGACCCCACGGTCGATCTCGGGCGTGGCGACTTGCCCCCCTGGACGTTCGCCCTCTCCCCCTCCCCTCCACCACCCCCCATGCACCCTGCGACAGATGCATCCGCTGTCTGCCTTTGTGGCACGGGTGACGCACGCTCGACTCGCCGATCGACATCGATCGTGCGGCGACGGCGATGCGATCCCCCCAACCGCGCGCACGTGTATGAGGCGGGCCCCTTCCCCTTCGTCTGCGTTGCCTTCGTCCCAGGCCATCCGTCGCTTCACGGAAAGCCCCCAGCGCCCTCCCCCCCCCCTTCCCTCCCAAAAAAAGAAATAGTATGAGAAGAAAATAAAAGTCGCCCACGCGCTCTCCGCTGGCATACACGATCTTATCTCGTCTTCACGTCGTCCGGTCGTCGCGCGTGTTTGCCTGACGTTTTGACGTGCCATTCCGCTCGGCTCTTCAACATGACAGCGGGATTTTACGCTTATGCGCCGATTTGCTCGTAAAGAAAAAAATAAAATTAATATTATCGTATGGGATTAAGGACATTATGTACAAACGTCCGGAATGTACGGGAACAACAGGAGAATGCACAAAAAAGCAACACGACGAGAGCAGAAAAACAGGCACAAAAAATGTGCGACCACAGCAGGTCGATGGCTCAATACACAACGTGTCAGCGGTTGTCAAGTAGTAGTATACACCCCCATACGCCGTACCTGCATGATCGACAAAAAAGAGACAGTGGAGATAAGCAACCTGACGTCGCAACCAGAGACAAAAAGGACAGCGAGACAATGGTAGTCGTTGGCAGTCGTATCTACACATCATACAAGAATGAAGGGCGTTCGCAAGCATGCAAGGATTAGGGTAGTACAGAATGTCACGGAAACAATGCGAAAGGTACCAAAGAACGGGGCCAAAAAAAAAAAAAGAGGAAAGGAGAGAGAGCCGAAACATGAAATAGAGCACAACACAAGAGAGATGATCGACCAAGGGTATGGTTGGTAAAAACTTGGATGACTCAGCGTCTTGACAGCTTTCTTTCTCTGAATTCTGAAGCACGGTGTCATCGAGGTGGCGAGGTTCCGCTCGACACCGAATGCGACGTACGCATGAAAGATTGTTGGGAGTGCTGCATCTCCTGCCCATAGGTCTTGCCCACCCACGGCGGCGGCGGCGGCCCTCCGTGCGTACGCGGCTGACTCGAAGTATAATGGGCGTTGCCTTGCGAAGGTGGCAACGAGTGGCCTTGGCCGGATCCTATCCCGTGAGGGTGGAGATGTGGCGTCCCCGAAGAAGTCGCGGGCGGAGGAAGCTGCGTCGTCGAAGGTCGTGGAGGCTGTGACTGTGCTGAAGGTTGCTGGGACTGGGCTTGAGTCTTAGATGACCCTTGCTGTCCTTGCCCCGACCCCGATTCGTTGTCGACGTTCATGTTCATCGGAACAATCTGAAAGGTGCCCGTGTGGACACTCATTTTTTCCATGTCTCCGTTGCCATTTGAGCCGCTTCCTGAGCTCCCGCCAGGATTAGTCCCATTTGCAGCAGCCCGAGCGGCCTTTTCACTCTCCGCTGCGCGAGCAGAGGCACGAAGCATCTCCATATCTATACGCATTACTGTGCCATTTCCGCCTTCTGCAGCGAGCGCCTTATCGCGCTTGCGTACGAGCTTTGCATAATCTGTGACGGAATATTGAGTGCAGCCGATCGCGGGGTGGCAGACGACACGCACGGAGGCCACAAGCATTACACAATGTCCTAGCGCCATCTGGACCCCGACGCCACTCTGGCGTCTCTCTAATGTTACACGAATGACACTTCCCAGGTGGTGTCGCGCGCTAGTCGAGTCTCATTAATGAATGCCCTCGAATCCATAGAAACGCAAGATCAGCGCTTACACTTCTCTTCCGATACTTGCTCTTTCCGGCACCCACTGCCCCTCCAACAGCTCCTGCCACAGAGCCAGAGCCACCTGCCGCTGCTGCCGCTGCCGCCGCCAAACTCGTCGTAAGTGCACGCTTGGTTCGAATGATTTCCATATCTTTCTCAGCAGCACTGCGTTCTGCGGCTGTCTGTCCACCACCAGGAACTGCGCCGGCCGGGGAATTCGAAAGCTGAAGTTGAGAGACATGTGGGAGTGCGCTGGAGGCTTGCGTCTCTTCCCAGGGGCGTTTGGGAGCACGGGAATCGAGATCAATCGGTACCCCACTTGAAGGGCCACCAGCATTTAGTGTACTCGATCGGTCCCCGAATGCAGATATCATAGAGGGATGAGGTGTGGGCGCAGACATAGATGTCGATGCAATGGATGCATTGGCCAATTTTCCCGACGCGGATCTTAATGATTCGAGAAGACGAACAACTTCCTGAGCGTGGTGTGTCATCTCTGCAAGTTCTTCTGGTGACGGTTGCGCCAGAGGAGTCGCTGACTGCAGTTGAGCTGCATATAAAGGTCAGAAGTTCATCGAGGAGAGAGACAGCAGGGAGACCAATGAATGCCCACGCACCATAGCGTGTCGCAAAATCGTATAGCACCGTACAGTGCTTCAGCACCTCGTGCATGATGGTCTCCCTCTCTCGGTCCCGCTCTCTCTCTCGTTGTTCTTTCTCCTTGAGCTCTGCTACCCGCTCGCGTTCCTTCTCTCTCTCTCGCTGACTTTCGCGCTCGCGTTCCCGCTGTTTTTCCCTCTCGCGTTCGCGTTCAAGTTCTCTTTCCCGCTCCCGCTGCTTCTCGCGCTCACGTTCCCTCTCTCTTTCACGTTCGCGTTCGCGTTCACGCTCCTCTTCTGCTATCGTGCTCAATGTGAACCGTGCTTCCCTAAGGTGAATAGTATCCGCTGGGGAAACAAATGCGGGCCGCGGGACTTCGGGATGGTGTATTTGTTGTGCTTGTGCATGAGGAAGGGGGTGTGGTGGTTGCGTCGGGGTCTGCGTGGGATGGGTGGCGGGGTGGACCGTTTGAGGAGGTGGGTGACTGTGCGAAGGTTGGGATAGATAAGACGGATGCGAAGTAGTTTGAGATGATTGTATGTAGGGTTGGGTGCCAGGCGCAGATGTAGGAGATCCGCCATAAGTGGTGGTTGTATGCTGAGCGGGATGGGGAGAAAGAGTCGAGGAATAGCCCTGCGACTGTCCATTTTGCCGAGTCATGTGATGTTGTGAAGAGGATGGCGGCGGCGGACGCGCGACAGATACAATCGCTGGTACCTGCACAGGATCGGGAATATTGTACCCGCTCCGAGCGGTCTCACTGCTACTGGGGTAAGGACCAGTAGTACGTGAATCACCAAACGCGGGGCGCGGGTCAGCATTACTGGCAACAAACCGAGGGGGTGCAACAGAACCGTGTCTTTGTTCAGCTAGTCCATAGGTGGACTGGGTAGAAGACGTTTCGGAAGTGACATATCCATGCTTGGTGTCCGGGGTGGGTGGGTAGCCAGAGGACTGTCGCGCGTCTTGAAGATACGGCGTACTAGGTGCTCTATTGCTTGCATGAGTTTCAGGATAACCAGTACGCGAACCGTGGACGTTTTGAAGTCGCGTTTGACCCTCTACATGATAGCCGCTCCGAGTGGGAGAATCCTGGGTGTAACCGGCACTCGCACGTGCTGATGGCTCCGAAGGATACGATTGAGAGTGGGTGAATTTTGTATCCTGAGTATATGCGCTCGTACGTGACTCTGGAGGATAAGGACGGGCGACCTCGGACTGGGACTGAGACGCAGCATGTATGGGGGGTTGTCCTTGAGCATAAGATGTCCCAGGACGTGAAGAATCGCCCGTGTGAGAATATACAGAACGAGATTCATGTTGAGAATATGCCTGGGAGTGTCTTGCACCAGTAGCTGCGGACGGAGGTACGGATACGGGGGGAGGGGGATGAGAATACATTTCATGACGAGATTCTATGCGCGCATCAGCGATTTTAGGTTGGGAATGTGGGTGCCGAGCGCGATCTGAGTTCGGAACACGAGTCTGAGAGTCGCTGGGGAATGGTGAATCGGGTGAGGCAGAACCCACGTTGTTGTGGTGCGGGGGATTACGTACCGGGTTTCCTGGAGCTGAGGATGTGCGCGAATAGGTTGAACGGAAGACTGGCTCTCGTACGTGGCACTGGACCTGGTATCTTCGAATGGAAAAGCAGACGAAGATGGCACGAAATGGGATGGAGAGTGTGCGTGTGGGTGAGGGGGCTGGGTGGGTGTCGGTGTCGGTGAAGGAGGTGGGGGCGGGAAAGCGGAAGTAGGGGTTGGATATGCATTATGAGCGGGGTATTGAGCACTGGCCGAGGAGGGAGGGTAGGACGGGGAGCTAGAGGGACCAAACGTGGGCGAAGCAGAGGCGTATCCGGGAGAAGCGTTGTACTGCGCATACGAGGTGGACGTAGAAGAAGGGTGATAGGCAGGACTGTATGGGTGAGACGTATTTGGAGGATACGGGGACGAAGATTGCAAAGTCGAGCGATGTTTTGAAGGCGCTGGAAAGGCCGAGGGTGCACGGGGCGGGACTGCACTGGGCGGGTCAACGGTGGTGGGGACGAGGGGGGTCGTACGCGCAAAAGACGAGGTCTGGTTTGAATGGATCTGGGCGTGCACCTGGGATGGTGTTTGGGATTGTGCCGATGCGGGCGGGTTGGGGCCATGTGAGTGCTGTTGCTGCCAAGTAGAGGAGGCATCGTGGTCGTGCTGCTGCTGGCCCTGAAACGCGAACGAGGGCTGGCGAGTCGGATAGGTGGGGGCCGATGTGGCCGATGTCGGGGTCGGGGTCGGATAGAATGACGGAAAGGACGCGCCGTTTGTGCTGAGCGGTGCAGTTGGGTGGGTTTGAGTGGAAGAGTTCGCGTCCTGTGCGACGTCGAAGGCGGCATAGTTTGACTGGTCAGAGTTGGGGGGCGCGTCATGCTGGGGGGAGCGAAAGGGAAAGTTGAGACTCCTGAGCGGGGGAAGACGGATATCTGGGGACACGTGGTGGGGATTTGAGTTTGGCTGGTGGGGATAGCGTTGGGTATGAGCATGTTGGGAGGCCATGGGGGCGGTGTTGAGCGTGTTCTTCTGACCGAGAACCAAGTTAGCTAGTAAACAAGATATCGCCGATGAACGAATGGCGGCGCACTGCGATATACTCAGATCTCGAGAGTGAGTCTGCCCGTCGCGCACCCTACCTCAGAAGAGTGCGAGCGCAGAAATGAAAAAAAAGGAAAAGAAAAAAAAAGAAAAAGAAAAAAAGGAAAGAAAGCAGAAATCAGGACGATATCGATACGGAAAAAGAAGGAGAGGCAAGAAAAAAATGAAGCGACGATCCGTGGTCAAGCAGGGAGGGAGGATACGCTTGGAATGGGTCGTCCGTGCCGTATCTCCCGATGGCGACGGATCTCACTTGCACCCGCTGACACGATGCAAATCTGCGTCGTGTATCTTCCCACGACCCAAATCTGGTCACAGTCAGATTCCCCGATTCACCGATCCAGTTCACTCTCTCCCCTACCTGGAGTGTGCGTGGAAGACGACGTACCTCGTACAAGTCCTTCTCAACGATCTGTCCGCGTTCTCGTATGGAGATGGGCATACCCACGAACATCCATCCGGGTATAAGAGGGCTTCCGTGGCTGTCCACCTCGGTTGCATAGCGTGTCACCCTCCCCTCTACCCACAAGATCCAGACCTGCCCATACATACGCACCCCTGGCACGCTCTCTGGCTCACCCCATTTCCTACGTCCATCACTCCCTACACGCCTTTACATGCCCTTCCTCCTCCATCATTCCTTTTTTCGTCCTTTTGTTGCTATTTCCAAATCGAGTCACCGTGGCACCCCGGATTGCCGTAAAAAGCACTTCCTCCCAGATTTATCTCCGATGTGTCCCCCTTTCCACGTGTCATGCCGCATTTGGATCTAGATGCTGCACGTTCGATTCCTTTTCCTCGTGGTCATCCACCGCTCCACCGCAGTCGAGTTCCTCCCAGCCAATCTCCTCTTCTCACACCGTCGCTCTAGTTTCACTCGTTTCCACGTTCGGGCCTCCCAGGTACCTCGACATCTCTCCCCTCCTCCTTCACACCCGTGGACCCCACGGCCTCCCCAACACGTGTCATCCGACCCATCTTCTTATCACAACTCTGTTCACATGAACTTTCCTCTCCCCCTGACTTGAGACGACCGCTGCTGCGATCACCTCCGCCCAATTATTTCTCTTTATGTACCACCCAAAATCCAATCACTGCGTCATGCAACCTAATCCCAATCTCTGCCAAGCTTCAAGATCGCGCGGTCTCCGCTTCGACGCCGTCCATCGACTACCGACTATTCCGATCCTCCGCACAGGTCGGGTGCCCCCCGAGGCGCTTTTGTATTTGCCCCTCCCGTCGGTCCCATTTCCACGTCTTACTTTCCCCTTTTGTCCCTATTTCCTCCTCTGCGCCGGCTCATGCGACAACACACTATCATGATCCGGACCGAGCGACTGATACCTTTCATCTCCTTCTCAAGCCAGACTCATAATGCTCTTTAATCCTGCCTGCGGCGGGCCCTCCCTTTCCATCGTCTTCTCACGGGAATAATGTTGCTTTCATTAAGGTGGTCTAATTTGCCGTTGCGTGATCATTCGTGTGCACGTTGTAAGTTGGTGTACTCGAGACGTGCCGGTGCCGTAGGTCTAATCTTTCGTTTTTGATTTTCGCTTGTCATTACCGGTCAGCACGTGTCTCATAATCCATTCAGCCTTTTGCCAGCTGCTTGAAACCATGTAGGGGTTGGATCGAAACGGCGACCTGTACAACTTGCCCGTCGTAGCTTCTTTTGTCGGCAGTTCTCTGTTCCCAGGGCGTGTTTGCTGACGTCTTTGGGACTTCATAGAACGTAAAATTGCATTGCCCGCCCGCCATTCACGGCGAGCCCTAGCCCCGAACCACCCCTTGCGTTCAATACCTATCATGCTCGCTATTACAGCCGCTCGGACATTGTCTATGCCGGTTGCGCAGTCCCCAACGTGTTCTTGGAGCCAATCACAGACTGACCTGGGCTTGTCGGTCAATGAGGCTCATCCGTGATATCAATCAGTGAGTCATCCTGTTACCGCTGCCACCGCCCCACGACCATTGATCATCATCAATCGACGACAATGCGGCCGTACATCCGTCGAGGAAAATAGTGTTCATATTCTTGTACCCCTGCCCAGGCGCCCCTGATATGAACTCGCTTCTTTGCAAATATCAATTGACTCCGGTCAATTCATTGCTCTTGCCCGCAGGGCACGACCAGCTATCTCGTTTAAGCTAACTCAACCTTACTCATCAGCCCCCCTTTCATCATACGTACGCTGGCGGCTGCTTACCCTCGCGGTGATATTGCCCACCCTCAATGTACGCCTTGCCAATCCCCGACACACACAGCTAAGATCATTACACCCAGGGGATACCTCTCAACACGCCATCGTCTCTCCTCCTTATTGTTCTTCCATACAAAGACGAACCGTGGACCGTTCAGGACCCACCTGTTTCCGTTCATCGCGCCAATACCACATACACCTAGCAGCACCCCCCAACTCTAGTCGTGTGCCATCCCTCATCCCAATGCCTCCCACGCGCACGACATAGCACCCAGATTCATGAGCTTCTGTGACCCAGCGACGATAGCTCCCTTTGATTAATACACGCGTGTGATGAAATCATTAACCCCACGCACCAACGCCAAATAAAAAGCTACACAGCAGGTTGCCGCACAGCCTTTTCCATCGACCCCCCGGGGCCGATCGAATCAGCGCGACCCAGCTCATTGTCCCTCTTGACGCGTGCCCTCGCGAAAACCATCTCACCCGCGAGCGACACTGCCCGCATTTTGCGTTCCTATTTTTCTTCCCCCCCCTCTTCATCCCTTTCAAAAGCCAATCGCTATCAGATCAAAGCGATCTAACTCCGGTTGGGAACGACTTCCCAGGATAAGTTGACGACCAGGTTCTCCCCTTCTCTCCCCCCATATGTTTCGAACGGCGTTGTTCGAAGACATATAAACCTTACTTTTTAACACTTATGGGCGTCTTGATTCTTATCGATCACACGGGCTCAGTTCCAGACCTGCCGTGTGAACGAGGCGATCCTATAGGACGCCGTTGCGCGCTGGTGGGGCGGACCCTGGATGGGGGGGAGAACGTTGCGCGGGTGTGACTGCAGGGACGCGTCCATGCGCGGTGATGGCGGACCGCTGGTGCCTGTCCGCGCCGATTGAGTTCAGGTGGCCACCACATGCCCCCCTGTCGATGGGCCACTGTGGCAGGCCTGCGCAGGCGGGACTCGGACGATGCGATAGCCTGGACTCGGATGGGAGTGGGTAGGTAGATCGGCTGCGGTGCCTTCGCCCGTCTCTCGTCCAGGGGGCGTTTTCAACCAGATTCCCCTTCCCCCCTCCCATGACCAGGATCGTGCCTCCTTATCGCACGTTACGGTACGGAACGTAGCCTATCGTCACCCGGGGGCGCCGCCGTAATCCAGGGCGTACGCGGGACCGATTAGGTTTAGGTCGCTGCCAAGCCCTCAAGCAACGGCATCGATCTCACACACAAAAAAAATACGATGGACACCGTGGGCGCGTGACGGCTTGGGGGGCGCAGAGCGCCAAGTGGATGTAGCTTAATTAAATGCGGCCCACACACATCGAATAAATGGGGTAGGAAAGGCGGACTCGGTTCGCGCTGTCGTGGGCGACATGGTCTCTGCGCAGGCCGGCGTGCAGGCGCAGCGCCCGCGAGCGGCTAGGTGGAGAGAGGTCAAGCTCTGCACCCCAGCGCTCCGAATCGGTCACTTTTATGCCCGATCTATCACGCGCCCACCACGACGAATCGGGCCCCCTCCCCCCGATGTGACATTGTGCGATCCTGAGTGATGGTGGCGCACACGATGACGACATGCGGGCTGATGCGGCACACTGGGCCGAGCGCATATCTCTGAGTTGCGTCGTCCGTACCGCCCGCCGGCGTGATAGGCCGTTGGGGGGCTCTAGTGACAGGGGAACGAGGTGGCATGAACGCGCGATGAAAGGAACGCACATAATGGCGACGACGCACGGATGCAGCGTGCCATCCAAAAAAACGCCACCATTCTTCGATCAAGGGGTGGCATCCAGACACGGACGCTAGAAACGCAACACATGATTGGCGAGATCACATGGGTCAGGATATGACAGACCACACGGGATCGCAACGTCGCCGGATCCGAAGTACCGTACAATACGACTGACAAGAATGATAAAGAAGTCGTCATGGTACGACGGCGTAGACACCGGCATTAGGTCTCACCTTTCCCCTTTAATTGAATCCGTGGGTACGCCGTGTGAAGCGGTGAAAAACCAGATGATTGACGATAGATGGGGCTACCAAGCATTCCATGCGACCCGCTTATCAATGCAAGTGATGGTGAGATCGCAACGACTATCTTGGTCTATTGGCAAAGTGCAGTACATTGACACGATCTGTCGACGCCATAGATCACATCTAAGTGTCAAAAGAAGACGTGTTTTGAGGAGATCCTGCGTCAGATAGAAGAGGTGGTTGAACAGATCATGCATTCAAACATGGATGTGGGATAATCAATCACGTACGACAATGTCACGTGGACCGAATCGGGTTTAACAAAGAGCAAGGCACGACAGCTGGTAACGCTATCAGGTGCTCGTCCATTCTATAGGAGTAGTATCATGACAACGTTATCAAAACACCACATACACTTGTGCATTTGTTCACAAACGGTATACCGTGATCTCACCCGACCCCGATCCCAGAGCGATCAAACCCCGCGCTTCATCATAATCCAAGCACGACCAGTCATTCCCGTTAAATTCGAGACTGACCTTGATATATGCTTCCGACGATCCTTGATTCAATAAACCGGGAAAGAGAGCGACGACAAGCGTCACTTGCGATGCGGACGTCGATAATTGTTCAGTGAAATTTTCTTCTGTGATTAGACCGACTGCGGCCCAGTCCGGAGGTTGAACCCAGACTGCCGTTCCGTGGGATCCGAGAACTATGTCGTTGCAACGCAGCGGGCCTTCGTGGGTAGATGAAACATTGGATATCAGACTGAATGGGAACGAGGGAGGATCGTGGGCAGTGAGGGATTCGTCATGGGCGGTGTGGTTGGGATCTTGACGCGAGTCCTTGTTCAGAATCATGAATTGAAACTGCTCAGTGGGTCTCCACGGATCCGCCCCCCTATTGCGAATAAGCAATGACAATGGCGACTGGGAAGAACTGGCCGTGCAGAGCGGCGCAGAGGGCCCCAATGCTAGCGAGACGCCGTCAACCC
>JBBPTY010001083.1:0-11416 GCA_038094335.1 Tylopilus aff. striatulus | reverse complement strand
CATGTTTCGGCTGCCTTCTGGAAATCCTAGTCCCAATTCCTGCAATACAAACTCGAGAACTTGCCTGCTAGATGGCCTTGTAGCAGAAGTGCCCGAGGGTGACCAACACGTTTGAATCAACCACCATCGATGATCCGTGAGCCATTGTGCAGCAGGCCGTCTTGGAGTTTCAGATTTGATTATTGCAGATAAGACGTCTTCATCGCGTTCATAGTAATGATAGGGGACTTTCCCGGAGAGGATCTATTCGACAAGCCTCCAGTTGGGCTCAGGCAAAACGAGGCTGAAAATAATTTGCTGACCTGGAGCATGATGCAACCAAAGGAATATATATCACTTCCTTCCGTAGGAAGATTCCCCGTTATTTGACCATTGTCTCTGACAAGGGACTCTGGCGCAGTCCATCGCACGATCTCTCTTTCTAGATCGGATCGACCAAACAGTGGTGAACCATGCTCGTCTTCCAGATTGGATAGACCAAAGTCAGAGAGGATGGCCGTTCCATCCGCACCGATGACGACGGTCGACTAGATAATTGTTGGTGAGAGGTAGTATAAAGGCTTGGAAAAATGTCACGTACACCTGATAGACAACCATGAAGGATATCTTCTGAGTGCACTGATGAGACTGGGGTTATGCTAGATACAACGAGAGCACCTCAGAGTTCTTACGGTAATGTAGGCCAGCAGCAACGTCACGAATCTGAAGTGAAGAACTTTGCAGCGCAACACTGGTTGCAAGTACAATGGAAATACACACCAATGTAAGGATTTTCCCATGTGTTAACCCATCATAATAGTTCTCTAAGTAGGACGTAAGCGTTCCTCCAATAGCCCATGGGGATACCAGAACAAATTTGCCAGGATCAATGGCTGCCCATATCAACGGTAGGACATTGGTATGATCAAGCGATGCGAACACCTCAGCAAAACGTTGAAAAATCTAAGAGGGGCATTTCAGAAAATTCTATGAACATAGTCGACAAATCGATCACATATACCATCTCTTTTTCGCGGGAACTGCTGCTGCCTGGGGAGCCAGTATTGATGATAGTGATTGCGGTCTAGCGTAACGTGTTGGTATTTAGGTGTTAGCTACATTGCTAAAGGAGGAATTCGGACCTTTATAACAAATTCGTGGGTCGTGTAGAGACTGCCTTTGAATATGTTACCAAAACGGCGTCGTGCATAGGGAACATTGTCATCTTGTCGAATGAAGTCAGTCAAATCGATCGGGAAGTCCGATCGATCCAGCGCGACACCAAAGCGTTTTAGCCTGAGAGCGTTGCTTGCCAAATGCACAACTCCTTGCGAGAAAAGTTATCAATTTGCAGAAAATAGAACTGTTCTTTTCTTTACCATTTCTTGTAACGATCGAATCCTCGGGTACTATGGCGTCGATGGTGCTCTCCAGGTCGTAAAGTTTCGATAGCTGTCCCTTCATAGCCATATTGGAATGCTGACACAGGCAGGAATCAAAACATACCCTCGCAAGCATGGACATCCAAACACTGTCATGTGTTACCGCAGCCTGTGCAGCAGGTCGCTAGTCCTGGGCTCAGAAAAATTGGAATTCATGGGAAAAAATGGGGGGACCTTCGTCAGCAGATAGCAGTTGATGATTTCAGACGGATGAGCAGGCTAATCAGGTCAGGTCAGGTCAGGTCAAGCCAGAATGAGAACCGAAACATACTGAAGTTGTTGTTGGTGTATGCTCGATTGACGTAGAGTTTTCGTCCGACGAAGGTCCTGGCGTGGTGAAACCACTTTGAGGCTGTGCAGCCCCAGCACGCTCGGAACCTGATGTACGTTCGCTATCGGTTGTCTTGGTCTCAGCATTGAGTAGTTCGCAGCTTGCGAGTTGTTCTGGGTGCAACAATCGCGAAGCTCCCTTCTCGGTGATCGTAAATGACTGTATGAAGATGGCCTGGTTATCTCGCAAAGACATTTCCTGGGGAAGTGTGCCAGTTCGCCGAGGTTCAAGTTGGTCATCGGGTCCCACCCCATTTGCGAAACGGCCTGGAGGATTCCAACTCGAGGCATCTACCTGTAGCTTTCCATCTTGCATCACCAGCTCGCAGCTCACCCCAACCATTTCATCATCATTCTTATTAAATGATGCTAAGGCCCACGATTTAGTTCGGCAAAATCCAGTAATCAGGTAAAGAGAGGTAAGGGAAGGCAGGTTTCGACAAGTTCTAGCGAAGGTGAGCCACTCGGACCAATGATCGTTGGCCTGGCGTTCAAAAGTACTATGAACTTGGATTGCCACCTTGGAGCATTTTGCACCTTGCGGTACTATGATATGGGCCCCATCATTGGAGAGATCAGTAGTATGTCGAGTCACTGTGCGGCTACCAACGAGGTTAAAACACTCCTACTGGGTGAACAAAAAGTTTACTTGTTGTGCAGGGTATCCGGGCCAGTGAAAAACGGCGCATCCCTCGACTCAGAGCGCCATGATGTTTCAGGAGAAGAAAAGATCCGGCCAGGAGTGAATCTGGTGTAATCAATGACCGTCGGTCTCTCGATTGGTGTGAAGCCTGTTGGAAATCCATTCGCACGCTCAAGAACGCGATCTCGAGGTTTACAAATGTTAAAGAGAGCGTCAAAGCAGCCGTCTCTATCGATGATACCAACGTCCCCAATCCTGAGGCCTTCTGATCGGCGACGTGGGGGAAGTAAGACGGGCGAAGGGTTCCACAAAGGGTAGCCTTCAGGAAAACCATGTCTTGCGAAGGCATCTTGAGGGGAAAGAGGTTGTGCCGGGGGCATGCTCGCAAGCAATGTGTGTGCCGGGATTGAAGAGCGTATGGATGATTCGAGTGGATGGCAGCAACACGATAAGCAAGTGGCGGGGTTGAAGATTCAAGCGGAGATCGAGTTATCTTGGCTGCGAACCGATCCATTGTGCGACGTCTCCAATCCTCGGCATCAGCTGGAAGCAAAAGTTCGCTGGAGGCAGAAGCGAGGACTTGGCAGCGTGGACGGATAATTCCAAATGATGTATACTCAGTCACTACTAATACAAGCACCAGGATCCCAAGGCCTAGTTTGAACCGTACTTTGTGCGTGCGACTTGCCTGAACAACCTGGAATCATTCATTCAACGCTGATCCTCCAGAACAGCTGCCATTCAGCGAGTCCGAGAACCCCACACTGGCCATGCAGCACTCACTGGCCAAGTTCGACTAGTGGAAGAGCTTGGCGGACGTCCGAAATCACTTGAACATATCCAGGTTGGTGTTCGCAGATCCTATGTTCATCCCTGTTAAGGTAACGCTTACTCTGACGAGCTGGCATTGAGACCGCGTGGGCCATACCCAGAGTCATCCGAGTCTTCCATTTCCATACTGTTTTTTCTTCCACCCGTGACAATCCAAAGGGTTCCAGGCATGCCACATCATGCTCATTTCCGTGCATTCTGTGAGGTTGTGGTCAACTTCAGCACCTACCTAGATCGCCGACAAATGCCAATCATTGACGATCACCCTCGAAGAACAGGACGTTCTAGCTGCGCTGGACAGACATCCCTGACTTTCAGTAGACACGGTTAACATACAAAAGCATAACAACTCGCTACGGTACAATGCATTCTCAGCGAGGGAAAAGCTCGCTCACCACTCCTCATCTTCGCCGAAACAGAACTTGGCCAGGTCCAGCTGATCGATAGTGGTAAAGTAGTCTCTGAAGCCCGAATTACCGTACCGATCAGGCTTGATCAGCGATTCGATCAACCGCAGTGGCGTGTCCCCATCGCCATTATCGTGATGTGCCCGAATAGTAGCATGGACTTGATTCAACAGACCCGACTCGTTGTAGGCCATGTATGCAGCCTTGATGACACGCCGGGTGAGCTTGTTGTGGTCGCGAGCGGTGAAGATGAAGAGCACCTCCATGATGTGGGTGAGATGGACGATGTAGGCAACAAATATCAGCCAGACTTTCGGCCTTGATACATTCGGGGTCATCAGCATAGGACCGCTGTTGAGTAAACTGAGGCACTCACAGAAATATATTTGGGTTCGCAAGCGAACACACCTCCATTTTCTTTACCATGTCCACCACCAGCTCCTGGAACTTTGTGTCCAGTAAGCGCTGCGGGTATCGTCAGTGTATACAGAGAGAACCATAGTAGTATCACATACACAGTGTGGATCGTTGAAGTTCCAGACAGTAACAATGTCGGCATGAATTACCGAAAGGCAGTTCCGCATCGTATATCCTTTAAATTGCGGACTGGCGATTAATGCTCTCCAGTATCCTGTTATCAAAAGTTAGCAATCGGTCGCTGAACCACCAAGGGGACCAAACTTTGTTTCCCAACGCTACACAAAAGTCAGTATGTGATAGACAGAATACTCGAAGCAACTCCTTACTCGATAGTGCCTTTGATCTTAAGACTGGGGAGGACCCTCTGTGCCATCAGCGTAACCAACGATGTGATTTGTGCCTCGGGTGTGTCGGGTATCCCCACCTGGTGATGGGTGAGCTCAACTACGTTTTGGAGCGTATGCTTATACTTTGGATCGGCTACCAAGGGTTGCCACAGCATAAGAGTTGATATCAACCAAAAGCCCAATTTGCTCACTGGAAATGACCACGTATGGAACAGGCTCCCGAGCAAGTTGATTAATTGACTCTTGGCATTCTTTTACGGTGGACTCCACTTCTGAAATGGCATGTTTCAGGAGGCTTTCTTCATCCAGATTGGGATTAGATGATGCCAGTTTTGATAACCGCTCATCCACAGCTAGGTCCTGCTTCGTGTAAACCACGATAAGGGGTACTACAGTAAAAATGAGCAGGACTAGGAAGCAGTGGGATGGAGTGCGCACTGGACCCCATAGTATCCTTCTTGCTTTTTAAGAAGTTTTCGGCAGCCGCCTCGAGTACCCGTACACCTGCTCGAGGAGTCGAAACACAAAACCTTGCCGAGCATGGTCAGAGACAGATCATACGCGAGTGGGATACCTCACCAAACCGCATGTAGTCGATCCTGGAGATCACCGGTCCGCCTTCCTCGTATGAAATTGCTGACGATATTGTACTTTTCTTTCTCTCCCGACTCGAATCCAAGAGAATCGTGGAGAATGAGTCGATCGTTCACTGGTGACCGCAACCCCACTTGAATGTCTGCTTTTCCTCGGACAAGATCAGAGGCGTTCTGGGATAATTCATTAGAACAGGCACTGACAGCAAACTGTTCAACACTTCACCGCTTCCTCGATACCGAAAGCGATATTGATAAGACTTGATTTCCCCACTCCGCTCTGAAGGGAGTTCAGCATATGATGGTGAAGTCCGATCATACCTTACTTTGCCTATGACCAAGATATGGAACCTTGGGTAGGAGTGTCAGTTGAACTGAGGCGACAGTATGCTGGCGTCATGCTTACCATGGGCAATTTTTGAGTATTGACTTGGTTGTGGGGAGTAATATCCTAGCATCGTGGCTCGTGGAGGAACCCTCGTCGACCGGTTGAGATATTGAGCAGCTGTCCACCGAGGTTGAATGTTTATTTTTTTTGTCTGGGGTTGGAGAAACCACGATGGCTAAGTGGATGGACGACGGAGAGCCAGTCTTCCAATGCAACTGGGGAAACTTGCCTGTAACATGGGTTGGTGCACTACTTGGTTGGGACATTCCAGCCAGGAAAGGGGAAAGGGTGCAAGGCGGTGATGATTTCCATCAGGGCGTCCTACACAATGCTACAATGAGGCAATCGGAAAAGTATGGAAAACCATTTTGCAAATTGCCAAGCCCAAATTAGGTATTGATGGTCAGATTTACAAACAACTAAAATATCAGCCAGACGCAATCGAATGAGAGAGTATGCGTTTTGACCATCTTCGTCCTGTAACACGTCAAGTTCCCATTCCCCTTGTTTTGATCCAGATGTCTGATCCATGGGACTTGCATAAAGGCCCCCTACTACTTGTACACCCACAGACCGCCATCTCCGATTTTGTCATTGGTGACTCATTGCTTTGGCTGTTTCATTTCCGATGGTCAAATTTCTTGCATGAAGGAGTCCGACCGCGTTAGCTCCCCAACGGAAACGGCCAAACTCGCCTTATTGCTCGAGTCAACCAAGTCCAAGTTTCAAGATGCTCTCTCGACGACGTCTGCTATAGCGATTCGTGTCCTCAGCATGTCCTACAACACCGCCGAGGGCGTTCTCCCCATCGTGTTCGGCGCCGAGTCATCCTCACTGGCGCTCGTCTTTTATGGCCTTCAATCTGTCGTCGATGTCATCTCCGCCATCCTCGTCACCTGGCGATTCCTCGGTATCACTCAGCCCGGCGACGAGTCCGTCAGCACGAGCAAGACCTCGCCCCAAGTCGTTCGGTGAGCTGTCTCTCCTACGCGACGCGCCTTGTCTCATACCACCCAGTATCAAGCACATCGTGACGTCCACCATCGGCGCTCCTCCTCGCCCTTTCCCTTGCTGCCCGCGACCACCCCACAACCACCCTCTCCGCCCTCATCATCGCCGCCAGCACCACCCCTGTCATGCTCGCACTCTACCTCGGCGTAACCTCGCCAAGCGCTACCTCGCGCGCGCCCTCGACTCGAGCACCTTGTATGGCGAGGCTCTCTGTTCGTTCCAGTGCACACAGCTCTCTCGTGCTTCTCATCGGGTTGCTGGTGTGCCGCGTCTGGCACAGTGGGCGGTGGGTGGACTCTGCAACCGCGATCGTCATCGCGGTGTTGTTTGGTTGGGAAGGCATCAAGATGATTCGATGGGCGCAGAGCCAGGACTTTGACGGGGGGGGCGCTGTGCGGGCTGTCAGCGAAATGACCAGTCCACGCGCGCTCGTCATCCCTCGGCAGAGGTCGCGAAATCCGAGGAGCCGGAGCAAAAACAGGGCACAGACTCAATGTTGCGGATATTCCAGGAAGGAGGACACCACGAGTGGGGTGCAAGCATGTTAGGCCCTTGATTCTATTCTTAGATTGTACCACCTGTCACGCAGGTTATCGCGTATATCATGCGCATTGAACTTGTGGTTACATTACACTGCAGATTTTAATTATGGCGGATTCGACTGACCCTCAGGCTGCTTTGACAATCTACCATCGCCATCACCATTGCGCTTCCCACGCGTCAGTACTTCAGTCGCGGAACCCCTCGTTGTGAGAGGGTCGTGGGGCGAGGATGTGAGCACTCTGCGCCAATGGGGAGGATAGAATTTGCATACGTTGGTCATGCTGGCATGCCGTTGACAGCACATCGCGACGACGACAACGACCCACAATCGTGCCAAGTACAATGGGACCAAACAGCGTTTGGACCTATACATATCATGTTCCATCCAAACCGCGTTGAAAACGACGATGCACGCCGGTCACATCACTTTTAAATATCAGTGATTGCATCTCAGGGCACGGCTGTGAGGGTGTCATGCGGCAAAAGGGCGGGAAGACGTACCGAGTAAGGAACCACTCGCTCAACGCGAGGTCGCCCTGGTTCTTGGCGCTGATTCCCGCATGCAAGTCCTTGCGGATCTCCACCGGCCACATCGTGAACGCGCTGTAAATGTTGTAGCTGTGAGCTTGCACAGGAACGTGGGTGTGTGTGTAACTCGCTGGATAGTATTGCAATCCGGATTGAACAGAAAAAAAGGATTGGTGGGAATGGATTAGTTGAGAGAGGCTACGCACAGACCCACTGCCGTAGCGCCAGCGCCGAGGGCGAGTAATGTAGGGGAGCACAGAGACGCAGACGTTGCTTTCACGAAATGATCACGACTTCACAGGATCTGGTTTCATAGTCGAACTCGAGGCAGACTTGGATTGTATCTGGACCCAGCGCATCGTGTCGCGCCTTTGAGGGCTGGAAAATGGGAGTCGCCTGTGTGCGCATCGAGCAAGGCTGAGCGGACGAGCGTGTTGTATGAGCAGCTTTAAGAGCTGGCATCATGCTTCACATTGATATTGAGACTCCGCAACGTATTGAAGTTACTTGCGGCGTGCGCAAGCCCATGCATTCCAGGATAAATACAACTACCAGCAAGCTCAACGATACGCAGGAATCCAAAAAGAAAACGCATCGTACTTTCGTTACATATTTAGTTTTATCCTTTTTGTTGTCTGCAAGATCCAAGAAATAGGTGGGCTTACAATCGAAGCGTGTTTCTATTCGAGCTGCGCAACGAGCGCGCCCTGCCTGACAAAATATTGTGATTAGTGCCGGTACTTCCATGTGCGTCGTCCCGCATACGGAAACGATGACAGCGGCGACGGACGGGCTCTTTTATACAGGTCTTTCTTTGAATGATTGCCCCAAACGCTTGCAATCTATGTTCATCGACCAGGCGTAAACATGTCGCGCGCGCGCGTTTGCCAACAACGCGGAGGAGAGGCGTCCACTGCTCATCGTGAGATACTGTCCCTGTTCCGTAGACCAAAAGACAAGCACGATGTACGCCGTGATCAACACGATGGCGTAATAGATGTAAATCAACAGCACCGAGGTAGGAACGGTCAACAACGTAAAACTGACAGCAAGTATCACTTGGCTGCGGTCGATGCGCGATAACAGTCAGGAGATCGAACAAGGATGGTATGACAGGCCTTGACTCGGATGTGAGCCTGTGGACAAGAGAGAGGTGGTGGTTGATGATTCTGTTAGATGCGCTTGATCACGGTCCGTGGCCATGTGTTGAGTCCAGATGACGGCCAAGGATGGCTCTGCAAGTATCGACACGCTGCGTTAGATGCGCCTCTAGAGGGGGGGCACACTAAAATATCCATGGCCTGCTGGCCAATCATGTGAGAATGGCCGGACGGGCTGCGGGAAAAGTGGTATGATGAACGTGCTAGTGGGACGCCGTCCTCTGGCCAATCGTATAGGAGTGTGCGTTGAGGTCGCGTTGGCCATCATTGACCAGCTTCGTCCTGTAACACGTCATGTGAAGCGTCAGCTAGAGGTTTCAGCTGAAGGCGACCTGTATATGGGCATGGCTTACAAGGAGTCGATTGTATGGTGACGATTGAGCGAAGCGGACCTTGACATGCACGTTATGTAATGACAGGTAGTTTTCAGCAACTTTCATAATCGTCATGCCACCCCCAACCCGCCGAGCTTCAACTTGAATGCGCGGAATCCTCTCTTTCAACATCATCTACTTTTTTAAACAGTGGACATTCTTATTGCACGTGAACGAGATGAGCCCGTCCGACCCTTTGACTCAATATTTCATCGGAGTGGATAGAAATATGAGTAAGGCTGTTGTCAATTGATTCTTTGGTTCGATGCTCATACCTTCCACCATGGCCCACAATGTTAACAGACACCGTCATCCTTGACCGAATAGGCCATGATCTATTGGATGCCTCTCGAACCATGTCATATCCCTTCGTTGGAGCCGGGTGTATCATCTCCTTGGGATGATTGCAGCACGATGCTTAAGCTTTGCTTCGATACTGCTTTACTGCGAAGTGCGTCCCCTTCTCCCTTGCACTTTCCTTGCCCTACGATAACCTCCCGTTTTGTCTATGCACTATGCGACTAGCAGACATGGAGCAACCCGTCCGGAACGTTTTCCCATCCTGATCGAAATCGTCACCACGATTGCATCTGCGCATCGACCATACCCATGGAGGTATTCGAGCTGTGCCATGACCGTAGTCGAGAAGATGATTTGATGTGCATTGTCGGTACATTCGTGGCGCGGGCCATTCTTCTGTGGTTAGCGTATCGCGGACGACAGAGTGCTGCCCGAGCCAGATCGTCGATTGAGTGGGTGACTTTTTGCGATGGGATATTTGTGTTCTTGTGTATGGGGGGCAAATGTCTCTTGGCTACCAGATGTCGCGCGAAGGAGCTGGCTCCTGAGCAAGGTTTTCTCGTGGCAACATTCATCTGGACAATCGACAATAGCCCTATAACTGCTCTGATGATATCGTACGTCCTAACGTATTTCGTTCTCTCTGGCGAGATCCTGACGCGTCCATGATAGCTGGATACCTGTTTTCACCTCTATTGCCGTGCGTTCGCTTCAATCCCCTCAACATGTGCCAAAGTATTGACAGTGTCTTCTTGCACAGAGACGACGCGTAGCCTCTAGCGCACACGTCATAACGAAATCGCGCAGTGGTTCACGTCAACGTCTAGGGTATGCACAGCAGTGTGAACTCGCTCTTGCTCTCGGGTGGCTCATTCTAGCAGTGCAGTGTGTATTGAATGCACGAGGTCGAACCTCGATCATGGTCACCGCTATCTCGTTCTTACTTGGTGCCCAATAGTGGATGTGTGTGAGCAGGCCGGACGTGCGGTTGGGCCGGTGGCTGACGTTGAGATGTTGGACTGGTTGGTTTCATCGACGCACGCTCGCCTCCGCGACGGGAGGAACGACCCAAAAATGGACATACGGGCTATGTTGGAGAAGGGGTAACTTAAGCGCGGACCTGTCCTCACCCAGGGAGCGTCATACGGGAGAGGATATCCGATCTAGAATAGGTTCGGTTCGGGGTGAGGTAGTGACATATGTGGCAGATTGAAATCTTGCATAAGCGTCCTCTCCTTGACGTGTATAAACTCAGTGGAAACGGTTTACTATGGACACGAAGGTTTTGCAATATAACATGAACATTTGCAGCCGTCCTACTACAACGCACGGGGGACTCCCAGGTCGTTTGGTCGTGGCTATTTTTGGCTTGTGGGTTGCAAGGGCAGGGGTCCTGTGACGATTCATCTATCGGAGGTGGATAACTGGGCTGCGCAGGATTATAACACTGTCACCATGAATCAATCTACGCAAACAAGGAAGCAGGTCTATCAATAAGAAAGCGTCGATAAGTGGGGGAAAGTAGAAGTAGAAATAGAGTGGCCGAGCGGTGATGCCCCACACTGTTGCTCATCAGTGCAGCAAGACAGCCTGGAGCACGAGCGTTGGCGCACGAAGCAGCCGTTACCCACGTCTGTCGTAATCCGTCATGTCGGACTTGCCATGGCGGGCCATCTCTGCGGGCTGTCGGCGGTTGTGTACGGACCTGCCGATACCAACAGTGGATGGCACCCCATCAGCGGAATGATCCAAGTTCGCAGGCGAGCAAGGCAGTGAAAATGACCCTTGATGTACGCGAGCATCTCCAATCTCGGGCCCGTCTACAAAAACGTTGAGACATACGAAACTGGACAAAAAAACTAACATACCAAGTGCCGCAGTCTATGAGTCGCGGCTCGGAATGGGCCTATTGTTGCCACACTAGTGGTATTGGTGATCGCTCCACCAGCTTGAAGCATTGCTACATTCCAACCACGCCAGCTTGCTGCTTTTTGCTACCCGTATCAACGACGGATCACCGACATGGTCTACGCTGCGCCTACCTAGGGCTCACAGGGAAATACAAATATACGGCAAGTCGGTTTCTGAGATCGTGCCATCTCAAATGGACCTAGCTATCG
>JBBPTY010001082.1:0-11416 GCA_038094335.1 Tylopilus aff. striatulus | reverse complement strand
AAGACTTCCCACCTCAAGGCGAAAACGTGGATGCTGCCAATGAAATGTGCCCGTGAGGGCATTCGCAGCAATTATGCCGGTGGGTGCAAACTCGGACGTTTGCGAGAGTGATAGGCCCCGGACATCACCGAGCAGCAACTCGGGTAGAGACAAATTTGTAATTCTGTCTATTCATTGCAGAATGCAAATATTGGGTTTCTAATGCAACAAACAGGAGGCAAAGGTATGCAGCATGAATGTTTGGGCATCCCACCCATAGAAGCAACAGAATTTCTGTTACGATCAACCGAGCTGATGTTGTCAAGGAGATCAGGTAAGCTCTCTAACTTAGTGTATAAGCTGGAAATTGGAGACGGTGCTGGTGATTCAGTTAGGTAATAGTGATCATTGTGCAATCAGCTGATTGAATTGGCTTGTTGGGTGAAAAATGAGATGATTTTATGGGTTTTCTTTGCTGTTTAATGGACCTCCCTTTGCTGCATGTATCCTGGCAGCCTGGCCAGATGGGGGCATTATGAATGTAATGATAACTGCATGTCTGCGAGAGAGTGATCACGTTGATGGTACACCAGCCATACAAGGGCACATTGCCCTGATAGCGCTCAGCATGCTTAGCCCAGGTCGCTGAAACAGGATAGGTTCAGCGCGCGTGGATGCATTGGCATTGGCTGCAAGCACACAGACCACTTCCAACCTGGCTTAGCGCCTTCTCGGTGACTAAAGGCGGCTCACAACTGGGCGTTCCGAGTAGTCCTTAAAGGCGACTAGAGCGTTCGGGATCCGATCTTGGACTCGAACGCTGGATGCGGTTAGGACGACATCTCGTAGCCGACCTCAATACAAAGAGTCGGTCCGAATTGATATGCCACTCTCAGGCATGTATAAGATCACCATATGGAACTACCCGTTGTGTCGACCTCTCCTGTTTTCACTGGACCCGCCGCGGTAATTAGTTTGCGATGACATACGTACCCAAGCTTTCTCTTTCCTGGGATAGTGCTATTGCTTGTGTACCCAGTGGAAGCTATATATCTGGTGCAGACCATCTCATTCCAGGTACATTTGATTCCGTCTCAGATGTTGCAGCAATGTGCCGTCGTGGCCGTCTCAGACACAAACCACGACGTGTCCTTGGCACTGCCAAGTAGCCTAGACAGGCTCGTCGAGGACATCGTGCTCCACATCTTCCAAGTATTGCCGCTGTGTGCTGTGCTCTCTCTACGCAGGGTGAGTCTTGTACTTGAACGACTAAACACGCGCAGCTCAACCTGCTCCTTGAAGACGTCCAGACGGTATCGTCGCCTGAGCCAATTTCGTTGCGTTTGGCACGCACGGTTTTGTGCCGACGTCTTGGCGCGTAACTTGCCTCTCCCCGGCCCCGCGCGTCCCATCTCCCAGCTCTCTGCTGCGGAGCTCGAACAGCGCACATTGCGCGCGCTCTACCTCGACCGAGCGTGGCCGCGGCTGTCTGCCAAGACACTCGTATCCGTTTCTAGGTATCAACAGGGCGGGGCTGCATGCGTGGACCAGGTTATGTTCCTCCCGGGTGGGACGGACGTACTGACCGTGCAAGGCGACAAAGTAGTGCACTGGCTCGTCGTCACTTGGCCAGGGCTTCGTCCGGGATTGAAGTACGTTGGGGAGTGGACGCCGTTCGAGGGCATACCGTGTCGCATCGTCAGGGATGATGATGTGCCCGGCAAGATGGCCGTCGGGCCGAGAGAGGGATGGCGGTGACTGTTTTTCCCATTGTTAGTGCTACAAAGGGCTGACCCATGAATGCGTCAGGTCACCTCTGTTTGCCAAGATTTTTTCGACGAGTTTGAGCGCACCATTCGTGACACTTCGCGAGTATCCGAACGTGCCGGGCGTCGTGGCGGGAGTTTGGCGACACCTGCTGTTGGTAGATACGACGAGGGAACAGGGGGAATGCGGTCTGGAGCTCTACAATTGGCGTGCGAAGACGACAGGGACTGCACTGCTCCCCCATTTTCCTGACCTCGTGAGCATCATTTTTTTCGACCGTCGTGCTTTGTGACAGAACCATCTTTGTCTTATGCGCCCGTCCACTAGTTTGGACGTTTTCTCGACTTTGTGGTATTCGTGGACCACATATTGGTCGTATGGGAATGCTGTGCGAGCGTCTTCCCTGTCCCGCCTGTTCCAACAGACGGTCGGGTAGTCATGGAGCATATACGCGTGTTTATGTTTCAAGAAGCGATCTGCCGGCCTGTTGGGTTCACGACTTGTGTCCCACGGCGCGTCGAACCGCCATTGCATAGCGCCAACCTGGGTTCAGGTACGCCTGACGACACGGACTACCAAGATAGTAGCCAACGGAAACGAGACCCATCGTCGGCGTTGGGTATGCTGGCTACGTTGACGATCGCAGGGCGGCGGCGAAGGTGTCAGGACAGCATATCAATGGTGATGCTGGCGCCGCTCGTGGGTGAAGAGGATTTCAAAAGCAGAACGACGGCGGGTACGAACACGTTTCCCTATCGTTTGGTATACGTCCCTCCCTACTGTCCAACGACCACGGCGTCATGGCGGGGCGGGGAAGGCAGCAAGGGGACCATAAGAGGTGTGGCAGAATGCGCGCCGATATGTACAGCTCTGCGACTTGGCTGGTCTGGACGGGGTGTATTTGTCGTTGGCCGGGAGCTACGGCTCGTGAGTCCGGGATTGCTTGTTCTACCGCCGTACGAGATGCAATTTGGAGCGGTGTTTGAGACGGGGGTTCCCCTATACCTCGTGGGTCGGCATGGGGAGCGGGACATGCCTGCAGATCGATTGCATTTAGGCAGGGTCACAGATTTGGAAGAGCAAGGGAACTTCACCAGCGACCAGGTAGATTTCGACGAGGGCACAGGTCGGTTCGTGGTGGCTAAGGGGAATGGGGGATTCGAGGTCGTGCAACTGGAATAAAAGTCTCGAATGGACGCCTTCTTGCATGGTGGCATCTTGCTTAGATTATACTAACAAGATATCGAAGGATGACGATTAGAATAGCGCAATGGTTGTTTCCCTGGACATGAAATCACGAAAGGATGTGCGACTGATCAGTCAAGCATTAGGGATCCTCCATTACTTTTTGTTCCCACGAAGGGATCTGTCCCCGATCCGTCTCACCGGAACGAGAACCAAGAGCTGCCAAGGCTCTTATTAAAAGCATACTTCATACCGGACGCAATGTTACCCACAATACAGAACCTCGAGCATTCCAGACTAGGCGATGCCTGCAGAGCATTTCAGGGGTTCTGCCAAGTTGATTGCATTGTAAAGCGCGTTGATCCGGAACCTAGATTGGTCTATATTCGATGCCTGTTGTATTCCCCATCATATGTCTCGGCCTTGCACAGGATTGCAGCCCCGAGATGGAGAGAATGGGATTGGAAACCTGGGAGTACGAATATGGTGGATGTGAGATCTGTTGAAATGTGATAAGGGTGCCCCGATTTCGTAGGTTATGGCGCGGCCGGTTTTCGGGAGCAGATTGATGTATAGGAACATGCACAGGTCTTGTTCACATCAGGCATGGCACCTTGACCAGTCTGCAAGAAGGGCAGTGAATCAGCAATGTGGATCTAGAAGATCAAATGAAGTCAGAGAGTGTCGCGGCAAGATGGCCGAGCGGTCCAAGGCGCTGGAATCAGGTTCACTTACCAATCCAGTCCGAAAGGGCGCGAGTTCGAATCTCGCTCTTGTCAAACTTTTTTGCCTTCTACAGTGACATTAAACACAAATGCCACAAAGAACTACTCAACGCAGTATATGATACGGTGTCAGTATTTTTGAAGAGATGGGAGATTTTTTATAAGGCTTATGAAACCATACTGCCCGACTCGACTTGGAGACTGAAGAATGCCTCCCGGAAGCTGGAGAGAGGAGTGTGATGGAAGAGTTGTTCGAGCGAGCATTTGACATTGGTTTCATGCACGCGGGCATTCCAAGCCAGCACCCACAGTGGCAACTACAACCTTAGATCAACGTTTCTGGGCTCAGCCAAAATTTTTCCTAGACTCACTTGTCACTGGATTATTTAACGGAATATCCAATTTGGTCGAAGAATCCGTGTGTATCTGAAAACTCCTATCTGATAACGATTGTCTGACAAGCAGATAGCTGTCTGGTGTCGACCGCCGGACGAGCCTGGTACTTTGTCCGCATCTCGTCTCGCATAAACTTGATAGCCTATCTAGGAACAATCACTGAGAAAATAAGCAGCACTCACGCCGCATAGTCTGCTGTCTAAGCTTATCAGGCATTTGTGTGTCACACGAGGTGAAGGTCAGACTCACATTTGGATGATTATGAGGGCTGTCTGAGCGCATTTTCTCATGAGTGGTAGGTGGCGACTCCTTATCTGACCTGTGTGTTCTCAGATAAGGGTGGCATTCCGGTGTTCGACGTCCTTTACTGGCAGGATTTGTGACAGCCAGGTCGCGGCAGAACGTCAACTTGTGCCTGTGGCGCGCTGTGATATGCGTTCGGGTTGTTGTCACCATCGTCCCAGTGGTAACTCGGATGGTCGAAACGAATCATTCACGGTGAAGACGGACACTGAGCCCGACGGTTGTCTCACGGTAGCGCTTCAACTGCGGGGTGGGAAAGTGACATTGGGCTCTGTTGGACAAAACGACGAGCGAAGACAAAGAAGGTGAGTCAACTGTTCTGGTTCACCGCCTTCGTGTTCTGCATTATGGTAGGGGATCTAGCCGCGATGACAGGCGTTGTTTAATTGGCACCTTGTCTTTTTGTTGAGACATTGCAACCTACCTGATAAGCACTGGAACCACCTGGCGTATATAACCAGGGCACTGCCTGTTCGGTTATTGGCACTATCAAGTTGACCTTTTCCACGCAGCATGTCAGAGAGTCAAGTTCTTCCCCAAGGCGCTGGATATGGTGTCGGTACGTGTCGCATTCACACCCACGAACCTGTAGTTCAACACTGAACACATCCCCAGTGGTCGGTGGGCAACAATATTTGCATGAATACCCAACGAGAGTCTCACGTGCTCCCACATAACCAGGGATTGGGTTGTTCTTCAGTGTTTTTATGCTTGGCTTGACGGCCATTCAATCAAGATATACTGGAGTTTCACCCCGGAATTCAGAAGAATTTACCTCTGCATCACGTTCAGTCAAGCCTGGCCTTATCGCTTCTGGCATCGTCTCCGCATGGACATGGGCCGCCACCCTAGTAAGTGTTGTCGCTGCTGCCCTCTAATTTCGAACTCATTTTTCGCCAGCTTCAATCGAGTGCGGTTGCTTATAGATATGGTATATCTGGACCATGGTGGTACGCCGCAGGCGCGACAGTACAGGTGCTCTTGTTCGCCCAGCTTGCCGCAAAGCTCAAGTTGAACGCACCGTATGCACACACGTGGCTCGAGATTGTCGCTACGCGATGGGGAACGCTCGCTCACGTGGTTTTCATGTTCTTTGGGCTGGCTACGAACCTCATCGTTTCGTCCATGCTTGTCCTCGGCGGGTCAGCAACAGTGACCAGTCTGACTGGCATGAACACCATCGCAGCGTGTTTCCTGATCCCTCTTGGAGTCGCCATCTATGTTGTCGTCGGTGGTATGCGATCGACACTGCTTTGCGACTAGTGCGTGATTCTATGTTTTGCCTACCTGGCGTTCTCATCCAATCTGCGCGATAGCACACACACATCCGTCCTTTTTGCCATCATTTTGACATTCATATTCACTGTTTACGCGACCTCGAGATACATCGGTTCGATCAGTAAAATGCATCTTCTCCTTTCGGAGGCCACGCAAGTCATGCCGGTCGCTGGAAATGCAGAAGGATCTTACCTTACACTACGCTCGTTGAACGGGCTGATATTCGGCGTTATCAACCTCATTGGGAACTTTGCCACTGTGTTCCAGGATCAAGCGTACTGGCAGCGCGCTATTGCCAGCCGGCCGGCCACAACCGTCAAGGCATACCTGATCGGAGGGCTGGCTTGGTTTGCAGTTCCGTTCGCATTCTCCACGACGCTCGGCTTGGCTGCTGTCGCACTTTCGGCTGTTCCTGCGTCGTCGTCGCCCACTAAATTACCAACTGCGAGCGACTTCGTACCACTACTCCAGCCACTGAGCCAAAACGATATCTCTGCAGGACTGCCTGCCTCCTTCGCAGCCGCGACACTCTTAGGTTCGAGTGGTGCGGTAGCGTTGTTGATTGTTTTGTTCTTGGCCGTGACCAGCGCTACGAGCGCTGAGTTGATCGCAGTTTCGTCGTTGTTGACATATGACATCTATGTGGTAAGGTCGATTTATGTGCAACAAGCTGGAAATGCTTGATTCCCTTCCAGAGATATATCAACCCCAAGGCTACGGAACAGCAAGTTCTGCGAATGAGTCACCTTGGTGTATGTAATTTACTCTCTCAAGTGGGTATTCTTTGAGCGTTCTTGTAGGTCGTTATCTTTGCCCTTGTAATGGGCATCGCCGGCACCATCTTCTATTTCATCGGGGTCTCTATGGGATGGCTCTATGTACGTCGAAACGAAGCAGCTGCGTTGGTCTCTCGACTGAAATGATGTAGACATTTATGGGTGTCATCCTCGGTTCTGGTGTCGTTCCCATCGCGCTCTGCATCACGTGGAGCAAAGCCAATCGCGTTGGATGCATTGGTGGCGCAGTAATCGGGTTTTTCGCCGGCATTGCTGTTTGGCTTGGCATCACGTCTGCACTGAACGGTGGTGCTATCAACGTCAACGTACGTCCTTTCCATTTCTGTGCGCCGCGGTACACTCATGCGACATTTCTCTTCTGTTAGACAAGCGGAGGTGAGATGAAAATGTGACTCTAGGGGAAATTCGTACTGATGTGGCACATCCGCCAACTAGGCAACTACGAGATGTTGGGTGGAAACATCGCATCCATTGCAATAGGAGGCATCATCTCCGTGATTGTGTCTTTGATCGTACGTCGGGTTCTTCAAGGTCTGCAACTAATGTTGATCCACTGAACCACTTGCAAGTGGCCAGACAACTACGATTTCTCAGAAACTCGCGCGATCAATGCACCTGTCGAGAAAAAGACAGTTCACGTTGTTGGCGAAGTCGATACCGAGAAGAAAGCTTCAGGTGGATCGGTGACGTCCATCTCGGATGACAATGGGCTCGATAACGAACTCGACCCTGTCGGTCTCGGAAAGGCGTTTAAGTTCGCAGTATGGTCGTCTATCATCATGGTACGGACCGCACAATTAGACATAATGTGGTGTATTTCTGATCCAGGTTTACTTGCTTCAGACGGTTGTGTTTATGGTGATAATACCTCTTCCTCTATTTGGAGCATCCACTGTATACAGCGTGGCTGGCTTCTCCGTATGGGTTATCATCGGCATTATCTGGACGTTTTGCTCGGCGTTTGCGGTTGTGGTCTACCCTCTATGGGAAAGTAGGGCTGCCTTGTTTATGATCTTGAAGGGCATGGTCAAGGTAGGCTTCCGTGTCCGTTGCATGGGCTCAGATAGCTCAACCATTCCCTCGATCAGGATGTTTGGGCTCCAGGATCGGGTGCATACGTTCCACCATCTCACATAAAGACGGCCACTGCTTGATGGATGCAGCTGATGCTTAGGATGGTAGTAAGGTACTTGGAACAAACACGATAGACTGTACATTATCGCAAATTTTCAAACTTGACCCAAATGAGCTCTAGATCTGAACAGCTGTTGATTATTATTTACAAATGTTCATCAAAGTTGCAGCCATCAGAGTGGAGGTAATGTACAGCAACCCATGAGAAGGAATCCCTCAACCCCATGGTCCCTGAACCCCTATGACTCTGCTCCAATAACATCTATTTTATTGGTTATGACACTTAGGCTAAATCACTTGGTTGTACCTTTTCATCAGAAGTTAAATATACACTTTGCAAGTTGGTCTTGCTTAGCATTCATGTTTTACCTCATCCACTTGAAGCCTAAACACCTTTGAGTTGCTCATTCAACCCTTGTCCACATCACCCAACCACTATCCAAGTCTATGCTTGCCCTTACCTAGGTCAAGTATAACATTGGGTGTACTACACAACTTGACACAATGAAAACAACCTGCTATCCCCATTTGCTGGAATCAATCCTGCAGGAGCTTGAATACCTAAGCTCTATGGCCTAATCATGATTTGTGTAATCTCTGTGAGACCATGTTCAGAATGGGATACTGATCCAATGAACACAGGGCCATACGTCTCAGCAAATCCAATCATTCTTGCCCCACTGGGTAATTCAGTAAGTTCCTGACAGGAACAACCAATTAGCATCTGCCGTTCAAAGAGGAACTGCTACTGACCGTATAGAACCTCCAGAGAAACGGCAACCCCAACACGATCAGTTCTTTTGCTTTATCCTCCGTGCGCGGCAAAGGCCGAAAGTACAAGTATTGCAACCTCACGTCCCCACCCCACCTTACATTGAAGTCCTTTGGAATCAGCTGTGCACTGACGCCCAAGGTAAGCACCATGGGACCAATGTGGAAGTGCAGAGGCCGCAGGCGCCTTTTGGAATTTCCTCTGGTTGCCAAGAGATTCGTGCGATAATCATATGCGGATCCAGGAATTGCAGCCATTAATGCTTGAAAGTGGCCATCTGGAAGCCAAATCACTATCGGATACGACATTAAAATACTGAATCGTTGACGCAAGACAATACACACCATCTGCAGCAAAATCAACAGACGCCGGGGTGCTCTCTTGAATAATGGTGCGGGCAGTCTCGCCATCCCCGAATATGCATGAATGGATATCAAGACTCCAGGAACGGGCAAAAGGCATTTGAGTCGTCACCGGAACATAGTTCAATGGCCCTGTATAGTACTGCAAACATGACATCGCATATAAGGCATAGAAAATAAATGCTCATACACGTGAGTCAACGCCGCCAAAGGTTACACTCCCATAACGCGCTAAACACATCAAATTAATGAACTGACAATAAACAGAAGCAGAGACTGAATACTGACAGCCAGTGCGGCCCTGAGCGGGTGGTGGGGGAATAAATACACCGACTGTTTTTGCCTCGATAATTCCCTGCGCATAGAGGTTGTCTATAACGGTCGGAACTACCGCATACGGGTTGGTAATGATTGTTCCCCGTGTGAGCTCCGTGGGCCCCAGACCGAGTACACCATCACGATCAGCATAGTCGCCCCACTCTCTAGCACCGATTGATTGTCCTTGAATGGTAAGAGGAGGGACCGAGTCGAATGTCACCGTGTCCAGATCTGCTATAAATTTGAGTCATCAGAGCTTAAAATCAGGATTACTATCTTACATTCTGGCCCTCCGACATATTTGTTAATCTCGTACGTGATGTGCATGATTCGTCCTGTAGGATTGGTGGTGGCGGACGGGACAAAGTCTTTACTGATAACTTCTTTAGTGAGGCGTATCGACTCAAATCGGTCATGTACACTCACAACCAAGTGTTGGCAGAGGCCGTACTGAAGATGAGTTGTCGATATACCGTAGGATTGCCGACTCCGACATGCATCACGACTAAATTTGCCAATGGCATTAATCTGATAGTCGCCTTCCCGGGAGCACGGCCTTCCAAAAATGCGTCACGAGCATGACTCGCATCTGCGGCACCTTTGAGATATGAGTGGCCAGCACCGTCGATATGTGTAAGTGAGAAGGTGAGGTTGCCCGGATCCGCTGGTAAGACATAAGGAAACGTAGAGTGAAGGATGAGCAAGAATGTGATTATTGACTTCATGGGAAGTATTGGGCGACGTACATGACTACTACTTCCACCCAGAGATTAATAGGTCTTGAGATGAGTTGGGAATGCAGATACACGTGCCTCAGGCGTTGGTAGCACCTGCCTGCTGGAGAATTACTCTGATGAAACAGCTCCTAATGGCCCGACGTCTAGTGCACGAAATGTTCCAGATCGAGATTGGTATCACACGGCGTTTGGGCAAAACAGATGGTTCGGTGGTGATTAGTAAGGGTTTTGAGTTTCAGCTTAAGGAACAAATCTTGGACCGAGTAGGATATCGATCACTTACTGCAATCAGCCACGATTGTAATCAGGTTTGAGATAACGCTGCAATTCCTCGCGTAGGGTTCACGGGAATGGGTGACACCGCAGTGCTCGTCTGGGTTTAGGGGTACGGGTCATGGTATTAATGATATCATCCCAGTACTACCAGCAAAAGACTCGTTCAGTAGCACCGGAATTTTGCAAATAATTCCAGGACTCAACTATGGTCAAGCGTATGAAACATACCTGTATGCGCGTCCACTGTACCTCGACGGCCACTCACTCCCTTTTCGCAGACACCTCGATCGAGGCGCCGCCTTCCCTGCTGTCCCCGCGCCACTGCTGCGACATCACAGGGCTCGAGGTGCGCGTCGTACACGTCCCGGCGGTGGCGATCCTCTGACACTTTGAGATACAGGCTCCATACACGGACCCTCGCACGGGGCTCAGGTACCACGACAAGAGCGTGTACGATCTCATCAAAAACCTCGTGCGCCCTCTTTCTCCCCGTCCTCCCTCGCTCTGACTAATCAGTCCTTGCAGAGTCCTAGCGTCGCAAAGGACTACCTCTCCGCGCGGGGCGTCAATCCCGTCGTCAGGTAGCATCTAGCAGATCGTGATTGTATGTAGGGCCGTGGTCGTCTCCATCATGTATACTTTCCTGAATGTATCATCGGCCACACTAGAGTTGTGCATATTCCAGCACGGCTGCTAGTGACACTCTTCCCCATGTGCCTCTGATTTCGCCTCCACGTCCGTGACCGACCTTGGCTATCTAGTTGAGAACACCACACGCGCCATGAAGGCTGCTGGGCATCACCAACCCTTGCACCGTCAGAACCAGAGGACGTGCTTGTGTGCCTATAGCTACAACACTATCAGGGTGTACGCCAGCGAGAAGGCCAGCGTCACGTAGGACTCGAATGAAGCGTATCACCCGTGCTGACCTGTGCTGAGTCACTCACATTTAGAACGTGGCACGCTGCCTAGTTCAAAGTTCGATCTGACACTCACCCCGAAGCGATGAACATCCCTCCGGCGAGCACACGGTCCGGATCCTGGTGGCCTCCTGAGTTCATTCCAAGGACTCGGAGCAAAGTGACGCCGTCAGGATAACCGGATGAAACATGCTACGAAAACCTGAGGACCTTGATCTAAATTGCAACCGCAATGGCCGAACCCGGTGCCGGGCACCACAATTGGGACCACAGGTAAACCCTAGTTACTACGATTCGTATGGTCAGCACACTATACGGCTACTTATACAAGTCTATGCTTACCGTCACCTAGGTCAAGCATAAAATTGAGTGTACTACACAACTAGAAACACCAGAAACAACTTGTCATCCTCACTTGCTGGAACCAATCCAAATTCCTGAGCTTAATGGCCTACACTACCTCTCAT
>JBBPTY010001081.1:0-11420 GCA_038094335.1 Tylopilus aff. striatulus | reverse complement strand
TGATCACTGAGATCATTTGACCCCCCAGTACCAGTGGCCGTCCAAGACGGCCATGCAACTTGTAAAATGACTGATCACTGAGATCATTTGACCCCCCAGTACCAGTGGCCGTCCAAGACGGCCATGCAACTTGTGAAATGACTGATCACTGAGATCATTTGACCCCCCAGTACCAGTGGCCGTCCAAGACGGCCATGCAACTTGCGAAATGGCCAATCTTTATGATCATTTGACCCCCCTACACTAGTGTAACAATCCCACATTTATGTACCCATGTCTCTCATCATTACATTGCTACCACACTCTTCTACACTCATGTGTGTCACACATCTAACCCTAGCTTCCTAAAATGGATGTTCTAGGGTTAGGTCTAGGGTTACGACTCGACCCTAGGGTGCCAGCAAACCAGCTCATAACCCTAATAAATAAATAAAAGAACAAATGACCTATGGTGGTCACTTATTTCAAAGGACTTAAAGACACAGTTCATTGGTGTTAGAAAGCTTATTTAGATGTGAATACATGACTTTATAGTCTGGGTGTTAGAACTGTGCAACTCACCTCCCTGGCTATCCCCAATCCCTTCATCCTGACCCCTTCCTAATCCCTAGACCTCCCATCCGACCCCCAATATCCCCAATACCATCCTCCAACATCTCCCCATCTCTCTATCACCCCTGATCCCTGTTGAGACCCCTTGACAAACCTCCAACCTGTTTCAGACCCACATAGTCCATCCTAGAAACCTCCATACCCCCTCCAGCTTGTGACCCCAGCCAAGCCACCCCCATGGTAACCCCACACCCCTCCCTGTTCCCCTGTCATCATCTCCAACCTGTCCTCCACCCCCTGATACCCCTTTGGTCACTATGACCCTTCCTCCATTCCTATTCCCACCCCATGCCTTCTTCAAACTTCTCTTGTATTTCCTTACCCCCTAAATCTTAGATTATGAGCCTATGAGCCTAACAGCCTTGATTATCTTTCCTCCATACCCTATGAATACTTTACATTGATTCACCTATTGACCATTCCTTGCATAGCTTACTCATTCATAGCATTCTTTGCTTGTACCCTGTGAATCCCACCTTGGGCTTTGCCCCTTCTTACTTACCCTCATCCATAGTTCTTTTCTCCTTTCAGACTTCATCCAGACTTCATATATACAGTCCCTGTAGTACTCCTTGTACTCCAATTCAGTTATTCAAATCATCTAACCCATCCATTCAATTGAGCATCCTTGATCATCACTACCTCCTCAACTCACCCTCTGAGCAAGTACCCCTCAGAGACTTGTCTCCCTCCTTCATATCTCCACAAGAAGGACCAGGCCTGAGCAGGGTGTGACACATAAGTCCTACACCAAGGTTCCTTGCCCCTCCAGCCTCTCCCTTGGTGCTCTGACCTGATCCTGACTTCACTGTCCATCCCAATGCCCCTCATCAACCCTGATCAGTCCCCATTCCCCTTGTCCTCTGAACCTCTTGGAGACCAAGAGAGAGAACCCTCAGTTTCCCCAAGTTCCAACCCCACTCCTAGACCCCCACAAGGCCTGTGGCATCTCTGTCCTGCCCAGGACCTCCCAGGGAGCAATCCCCTATGAACTTCTATCAGAAACTCCAGACTTCGCTCCTCGACAACAGGACTTCTGTCAACCCCTCAGAAGTTTCCCAGGAGTTTGTCCCCCAACCCCTTGTACCCTTAGATACTCCCTTTGCACCACCCCATCCCTGTGAACCCCTTCTCAGTCTCCCAGTTGGGGATGGGATATGACACTGGGCATATCTAAGACTCTCAATAAAAAAAACTAAAAAAAAAGTAGAAAAAAGGTTACTACCAGGCTCAGGACTGAAGGGCAACTGTGCCCATGTCCAAATGATGTTGCTGCAGCAACCTGTTGTGCATTGAATAATAACCCAAAAATAAGAAATTACCAACCCAAGTGATCCAGCATATGCTATGATATGATGGCTGTTATGATCACCCCCCTTTTTCTCTGTTCTTTCACAACTCATCCTTTCTTTGTCACCATCCATTCCCTTTGCATTGTAGAAGCAAGGAGCTCTCTATGGTTACAAACCCCTAGTTCCCAGTTTTTCATTCACAGGTCCCTGATTGAGCCCACTGATGCCCCAAGTCAAGAGTGTTATGCCCAAGTCAGTCATATCAGTCAAGTAGCACCAACCAAGTATGGTCCAGTGCTTTTTAGTTCACTGGAAGTACATTTTAGTTGCTATTCACACCTGTTCACATTAGTAGACTTGCACAGTCAAGTATGACCCAGGTACAAGTGCTTAGACCATCCAAGTTGGACCATCCCAGGCCCAGTAGCAGTGACTGTGTGGCTGTGTGCTATGGGAGCAGGGAGCCCACTACAGTGGTAAGTTGGGTTTTTACAGAATTGTGACTACTTTAGATTACTAGTAATACTCCCTCAAGAGGAGTTAGCATCCTTGGTATCTATGCAGGAAGGACAATATTAAATTCTGAGGTAATTCCACTATTCCAGTGCTACCTTTACCTTCACAGACAATGTTTCATCTTTTAATATGGACTCAGATTATCAGTGTATGTTTATTTAATGTTCCTTCACTCTCTTTTACCTTTTACCTGGATCCAATACTGGGTTGGCATTTTATTTTTAACTAGAAGCTCCAGAATTATACATTGGAATTCTTTCTTTATATAGGATTTCTACTTAGTCAAGATTTTTACCAAAGGCTGTGTTGATTTAGCTTTATTTAGCTCTATTTAGACATCACTTAGCCTTGCCACCCTTGTGGCAGTGGCTTCTTTTACCTACTTTACCTTTTAAGTCTCAGGTATGCCCAGACTATAAAGCATTGTATATTGGCCTGGGAATTTTATCATTGAAGAACTCAGAAGCACACCAGGAGGTGCCATGTGTACAAGGAGAGTCATCTACCCTTCAGCATTCATTTGCCCTATTATTCCAGATCTTTTACAGGTTGGAACACTCATTTTTGTTACTTCTCAGATCCAGAATTTGAGAAGAACAAACTTTCCCATGCCCAGGTGCTCTCAACACTACTCCTTCTCCCCCTCAACCCCATTGGAATCCCTTGGGACGACACTTTCACCCTGCCTTCTAGCTGTTCCCTAGGTCCCCTCCTATTGGACAGCACCACCACCACACTAAATTGTTTTCTCACAGCATGTGGTGTCACTTGAATGGATCTGTTGGACTTTTGGCTAAACTGCTACCTGCATTTTCTAGTATTAGCAGTACTTCCTTACCTACACAGTTGGCCCTGGTCATTGGACTGGGTAGTGGTACTTTTTTTAGTTTCTTTCATACAGTCTTGGGTATGCCCAGACTATAAAGCCATGTACATGGCACCTAATGGAGAGCTTTTCCCACTTAGAAGAGACCACCAGTGAGTGTCTAGGGAAGCTGAGAGTAAGTGACCACCATAGGTCTTTCCTTCTATTATCTTTCTTTCCCCTTCATGTGCCTGGCTGGTACCTTGCCCAGCTTAGCAGCCCCTATTTCCATGCAGTTGCACTCAAAGTCACTCGGACTCATCTTTTTCTTCACTCAGGTTGGTCAGTCCTCCCTTGTTAAGACTACCTTTGCAGAAATAACTCAGTTGGGAACCCTTGGGATGATCACTTGCCCCCTTCTTCTGTTTCTCTTCCCTGCTTGCACTAAGGTGCTCCCTTGGAGTTCTACCACAAGAGATATTTTTGTTGTTCTACAGCATTGTATCAGTCAGCTTGTAAATTGTATGACTTCCCCCATTGGACCTCCATATTATATGATTATACTGTTATTCCTCTTTTGTCTCTTGTACTATACATGGCCTTGATCCATGCACCATTCTGTACCCTATTTAGAGTATGGTTCTACCACATGTACTCACTAAGTTAGTTCTACTTGAGCATTCCTCAATTCACTCATTCTCAATCTCCTACAGTGACTCCTTAGCTCTTTACCTTTGGATTATCAGTTGACCACTGACTCTAGCTTCCACCAAGACAGGTTCAATCCCTACTTGGTCATCTCCCATCTCTCAGTAATGCAGCTGCTGTGCACCATTTTGAGCAGACAGATCTTTCAACCCTTGTCTTCAAGTTCTCACTTGTTCCTACCCAGATCAAGCATAACAATGGCCACCACTGGTCCTTGGGTAGGTCAACATGACCACTTGAAATGCTTGGGCACAAGCTGAACTCACCCATGCAAGCCTACAAACTTGAATAATATGAATAATCAACTGAATACTTATTCAAGTGAACTTAGAATGCTTGAGCCCTACTTGGCCAATGATACTTGACCAATGTGACTAGCTTGGGCATGACACTTTAGACTCAGGGCATTACTGGGCTTGACCAGAGACTTCTGAATGAAGAACTATAAAGTGGGGCTTTGTAACTGTAGAGAGCTCCTTGCTCCTATAGCAAAAAGATGGAAAAAACCACCAGAACAAAGAGCAAGTCAGCCACACAAATGGAATGGCTAGTTCAAGTAGAAGGTTTCTATTGGGTGTTATATGCTATAACTGCAATGACAATGGATATGTGATTAACCAATGTCCTAAGCCAAAGCATAATAAGAGTAAGATGCCAGTGTAACCCCACCTTTATACAATGGAAGTTGATGAAGACCAACCAGGTGATGCAGACCTCACCAAGGACAAACAAGGAGAGAGAAAACCTCCATCACCTGAAGACATTCAGAATGAAAAGAAATGATGACAGTGAATCATTGATGCCAGATAAGGAACTGGAGAATGAACTTCCTGAATATGATGAGAACAGTAATATTGATGCTGAGGAGGACAACAAGTCAGTCACATTCCTCAGTGCAATATACAACAATGAAAAATCATCTAAGAATAAGATTGTCCACTATTCAATGATAAATACTGATGAAGATGGCATTCATTGTGACATCAAAATGACAGAATCTAAGTCAGAGGGTAAAACCCCCATATTTACATCAGAATCAGAGGAGGACTTTCCAGTGCTTGTTCCCAAGTTAGAATACCAGGAATGGACATTGAGGAACAGTGACTCTGGTCCTCAAATGGAAATAGAATCTACCACTCCAATAAGCACTGAGGCTTGGATAATCTCAAGTCATTAATTGTTATTGCAAAGACTGATTGATATGAATCAGATGCACAGGAGCACCCTCCTACAGGCACATGAGGCCTTGGGAGCTTTCCAAGGCACTGACTTTGCTATTAGTAATGCAGGAAACTACCTGCAGTAGACAATAAACACATTACAGGGAATGAACTATACTGTTGATCAGCCCATTCATGTAATTGACAATAAAGTGAAAGTCTGTACCCACTGGGGTACTATTTGGACTATCAATGATGGTGTAGTTCAATACTGACAAATGGGGGCTCCAACCCTAACAGCATCTGCTAAACATGATTACCCTACAGCCAAAAATGAAGGTCACAAACCTTCTAGATGGACATGGAACCTTCAATTTGGGACTATCCATGTTGGTACAAACTGCAAGCAATGTCACCAATGCATGAGCCATGTAGCACAGTCTATGATGTAGGAAGCACCTTTGCTTGCTATGGCATTGGACTATAATAGTCAGAATGCATGGCACAAATACCAGTGTGGATAAAATGAGTGCAATTACTTGACCCTGTGCACATATAGGTTGAACATTGACCAAGTGCATGCAGTACTAATCCACCTTACTCAACAAGTAAGGTAGTTTGCACAATACCACTTATGACTTATATGGAACCTGGAGGTAGAAGCCTCTCATATAAGAGAAAGAATGTAGAACAATAACTTCCACAAAATAATGACACAATATAGTGTCATAGTGGATGAACTGAGGGAGCTCATCCCTTGGTCAATCTGTGTTTACCCAAATATTGTGGTAATCCATATGCAGGAAGGACCAGTAATAATTAACCAGAATGGAGACCAATTTACAATCTATATGTGAGCAATCACAATGCAGGAGACAAATAAGTCTCCAGACCAACCATTCCAGTATATGATGAATACAAAGAATCCACTGAAGGTGCAATTAGCACCATGACCTCAAGTAGCACCTGAGCTATGTGCATGCACAACTGTCAAAGTTGACATTAACAGGCATAAGGCATACACAATGATTGATACTAGTAGTACTAGTAATTTCATCAGCCCTACATTTGTCAAAGTGACCAAAATGAGGGTATTTGCCATCAAAGAGCAGATTACTCTGCAATTGGGCTGTATTGGCAGCCAGACCAAGGTCACTCATGGGAGCATGGCCTCACTCCATTTCATCAGACAAGCTGTAGATATGTAGCAAACATTGACTGCTATGATTTAATTCTTGGGATGCCATTCCTGTGTGAACAAAATGGTGTCCTAAATCTAGATCAGAAGACCTTAGCAATTGACAAGATTACACTCACCCTGTTGGACAAGATCCAAATCCTTGGGATGGATCATCACCCATCACCTTTCCAATGACTCCCTAGTTGTCAGAACCATACAGTTCACCTTCCCAGCAATCTCTGATCCCCTCATTCTGATCCCATCTCACTCTCAACATCTCACCTTCAATCTTCAACAATCCTAATATCATCCCCCAACATCCCCCCACCTTCTCATCTCCTCTGATCCCCATCAAGATCTCCTTGATAAACCTCTGACCTGTTTGGGCTCACATAGTCCATTTCAGGAACCTCTGTACCCCCTCTGGCCTTACCTTCAGCCAAGCAACCCTACAGCAGCCCTGCACCTTCCCCATTACCATATTGTCATCTTAGACCCTAGATGACTTCCCCAACCTGTCTTCCATCCTCCAATACCTCTTTAGTCACTATGACCCTTCCTCCACCTCTAGCCCACCCCATGCCTTCTCTGAACTTCTCCTGTATATCCTCACATCATAGATCTTAGATTACAAGCCTATGAGCCTAATGGTCTTGGCTACCTTCCTTTCATACCCTATGAATACTTTCCATTTATTCATCTATTGACCATTCTTCATGTAGCATATTTATTCATAGCATTCTTCACTTACATCCTATGAATCATGGCAGTTGAATGTCAGATCAGAGATAGATGGGGTGAAGATATGAAGTTCATAAGGGGTTCATAAGGGGTTGGCTGGGATGTCTTCTCCAGTGGAAGGGGATACATAAAGGTACAAAGGTGATGGGGGCAAACTCCTGGTGAAGCCCTGAGGAGCTAGGGTGAATCCAGATATTGAGGAGTGAAGTCTGGAGTTCCTGATAGGAGTTCATAAGGGGGATCTCCTAGAAAGTCCTAGGCAGATGATGGAGATGCCACAGGGCTTCAGGGGTGCCTAGGAGCAGAGTCATAACTTGGGGAAACTGAGGGTTCTCTCCTGTGGCCTCTGAGTGGTTCAAAGGATAAAGGAACAGAGGACAATCAGGGATGACAAGGGGATGTTGAGGTCAGGTTGGAGCACCAAGAGAGAGGCTAGGGGGCAAGGGACCTTGGTGTAGGACTTATGTGTCATGCCCTTGCTCAGGTCTGGTCCTTGTTTCAAAGGTAGGAGGTGGAGACAAGTCCCTAAGGGGAAGCTTTCTGGAAGAGAGGCACAGGAGACAAAGGGGAACAGATATCAGGATGACTTTTTGAATAACTAAGCTAGGGTACATTGGAGGAGTAGTGAGGCTTACATACAAAGTCCAGAGCAAAGTCGAAAAGGAGGAAAGTATTTACCATGAGGTAGAAGGAAAGGGGCCAAGTCTGAAGTGGGATTCATAGAGTTAAGCAAGGAATGCTATAGACCAAGTATGCCACACAATGAATAACCCTATGAAGGACTTACAAGTGAAAATGTGAGGTCTATAGGGTTCAGCAAGGTAAGTAGCTGGTAGCCAGAACACTTGCAAGATGAAGGGGATTAGAGAAGGAGGTTTGGAAGAGGAAATGCTGGTCAGGCTATGGACAGAGTCAGAGGGAGTCAGATGTTGTTCTAGGAGGTGGAACAAAGTCTGGAGGACACAGGGGGTTGGGTGGAGACTTTTTGGGGAGGTACAGGAGGGAGATGAAGGAGATGGATGGAGATGAGTCTGGAGATGATGGGGGTTCATGGGAATGCTTGGGGAAAGCATTATGGGGTTTGGAGTTGTCAGGGGAAGGCAAGAGGACCCAAGAGGGGTGTGAAGAGGGATAGAATTGGAGTAGGGGTTGGTGAAGGGGTTAGTTTGGCATGGATATGACACTCCATTGGAGTAGCTGCAAGATATTTTTGTTGTCCTACACCAAGCTAATCAGTGTGCACATCCTGTGCAACAGCTACCACCAACCCTTAGGTGGACCTACTTGGCTACCTGAAATGCTTGACCTCAGGCCATACTTGCCCATGTGAGCCTACTAACTTGAAAGAATGTGAATACCAACCAAGAAACTTACTTGGGTGAGATAGAAATAACTGGGCCATACTTGGCTGGTGATACTTGACCAACACAACTTGCTCAGGTGGGACACTCTTGACTCAGGGCATCACTGGACTCAACCAGGGACCTGTGAATGAAAAACTGGAAACTGGCACTTTGCAATCATAGAGAGCTCCTTGCTCCTACAACTCCTTTGTACCTTAGTTCAGTTATTCAAACAGTCCAGCCAATCCATACAATCAAGCCCTTTGGCTTGTCCCTACCTCCTTAGTCTGTTGGATCTAGCAAGCATGCACTCAGTCTTGCACACACCTCAGTTCATGTTTTTAAGCTTCTCTTTGTCAAATGTTACTTGTTTCCTTGCAATGGACAGTTTGTCTACAATATGACTACCTATGACAGACATCACCATGCCCCTGGGCCTATCTCAGGCCCAGGGTGCCCCTTTCCATGTGCTTCTTGTCCACTAGATGCTCTGGGTCTTGGAGTATATATTGACTTTGTTCTTCATGTTGAGCACCTCAGTCTGTTGACCTATCATGCAGTACTAAGGTGAGTATATTAGTAATCATTGTGTAAACCTGTTGAGACTCACTTACCATAGTAGTTCTCGTCTTGACAGACCGAGCCTGCATGAACATAGCCACTCACCCAGTTGTAACTCTAATAGGTTATTGAGCCCTGTGCACCTCTGCACCACCCTGATCTTGTCATGTCCATCCCTGTCACCACTGATACACTCCCCAGCAATGTACCTAAGCTCGATGTCAAGGGTACAAACTGGGCAATCTTCACCTTTCATTTCCAGGTTGCTGTTGAGGCCAAGAAACTCTGGGGCCATCTTGATGGATCTTCTGCCTGGCCCACACTTCCTGCAGCACCCACAGATGAAGAGACTGCTGCTGTGGCCAAGTGGTTAAAAGATGAGAGGATGGCAAAGCACTTGCTTACCCAGCGTCTCCCAGATTCTACTGCCCTGCACATACAGAGCCTGGACACTGTGGCTGAGATGTGGACAGAGATTAACAGGGAATATACTGAGAAGGGCATGTATGCACAAACAGACCTGCATGCCCAGTTCCTTGACTCTCACATGACCAAGGAACAGGAGGTCTACCACTTCCTCGACACTCTTCACATGAAGTGAGAGGAGCTGGAATCTATTGGTGTCACCATCAATGAAAAAGACTACCATTCGATGATCATCTGCTCACTTCCTCAATCCCTGGCCAATTTTGCCTCAAGTCAGCTTGCCACTGCTCACCTCTATAGCACCTTGAAGACAATCTTACCTGACACCCTCATCTCGATCATCATTGAAGAGGCTGAGCATCAGAAGTCCTGCTCTGACCAGCATCACGATGGCAAGAAGAGAGAGCATGACCATGACCATGACAAGGCTATGGCTGCTGCCCCCACTCTGAAATGTTTTGATCGAGGGCACAGCAGGGGGAGGTGTGGCACACCAGCATGCTCTGGAAATTCAAGTTGATCATCTAGCAACTTGAATGGATCTTCTGGACTGTGTTGGATCTGTGGATCTGATCAGCACAAGTCCCTACACCACTACCTTTGAAATCAGAAGAAGAGCAAAGCAAACAAACCTTCTTCTCATGTCACTGAGACTAGCACACATATCCAGGATGATGCTGATGAGGAGGGCATTTTCAGTGTATTTGACCCCTCTAGTGACAACGATGAGCCCATGCCTGGACTACTCCCTGCCAAGTCTTCTGACAAAGAAGACTATGAAGGTAGCATTGACAAGGATGACTGGTTCTTACTTACCAAGGAAGACCCCCTATTGGATGATGAAGTCCTTGATGTGCAAGGTGATGGTACTGCAGATGATGCTGCATACCCCCCATTGGAACCTGACACTGCAATGAAAGTCAGCAATGAAAATGACAGTCACCAGATCGAACTCTTTGACTCTGGGACCACCTGCCACATATCCCCATACCATGATCAATTTGAGTCACTTACTGACATCCCTCCCAAGTCTTTTGTTGCTGCAAACTGCCAGAATTTTGAAGCAAATGCTATTGGTGACATGATTATTGAAGTCCTGAATGGATATGACATCTCACAGCTATGACTCACTGAAGTTCTCTTCTCACTGGAAGTAGGGTACACCCTCATATCGATAGGGCGGCTTGATGAACTGGGTTTTACAACAACCTTCACAAATGGCCACTGCACCATTCATGGATCCAATGGTGAAACAATTGGGTGAATTCCACACACCTCGAAGAGACTGTACTGTGTAGTGCATGACCACAACACTGCACTTGCAACAACAGAGAAGGTGACTGTAATGGAGCTTCACTGCTTGTTCAGGCATATCACACCTTCTGGTGCCCAATGCCTCACTGAAAACGGACTCATCAGTGGTCTCAAACTTGATACATCACAAAATGAAGATACCTTCTGTGAGTTGTGCACCTATGCCAAGGCCACATGGAAGCCAATCATGAAAGAGCACCAGGGGGAGTGTGCTTCATCCATTGGGGCCAAGGTCTGGAGTGATGTTTGGGGACCCACACCAATGCCCACACTTGGAGGTTGTCATTACTATGTGACATTCACTGATGACCATTCACAGCTCACCTACATGTATTCACTTTGCCAGAAAAGTGAAACCTTCAAAGCGTATAAGGCTTTTGAAGCCTGGTTGGACCACCAACTTGCTGCCAAAGTAAAACTCTTGCATTCAGACCAGGGCAGTGAATATCAAGGATGCGAATTTGTGCTGTATCTGCAGCATCAGGGTACTCTGCAGTGCCTTACCACCCATAACACTCCACAATACAATGGTGTCACTGAGTGCCTCAACTGGACCATACTGGAGAAGGTCCAAGCCATGTTGCATGCAAGTGGGTTGCCAAAGTATCTATGGGGTGAGGTAGCTCATCATGCTATTTGGCTAAAGAATAGAACACCTACCAAGGTCTTGAATGGCACAACACCATATGAAGTCACCTTTGGCAAGAAGCCAGACATAACTGGTCTGCATGAGTGGGGATCAGAGGTGTATGTGCATATGAG
>JBBPTY010001080.1:0-11430 GCA_038094335.1 Tylopilus aff. striatulus | reverse complement strand
AGAATTGACAAAATGTCGGGGTCCGAGAGCTCGAGACGAGGGCACGGAACAATAGTTTTGTAGCTAAGGTCGGCGTCTTGCGAAACCACCACACATCACGTGCAGAACTGTGAGTGACTTTTGTGAGATGGTGGCAGATATCAAATACGAGATAGAAATACATGTAGATCAGGAAACATCATGTAAGATATGTGAATAGGTCGAGTACATGCTTTGCGAACAGAATCCCAAGCCATTGACTCTGAGAACTGTTTTTCTTTTTTAAACTTGGCATTGACAACTTGACAAGTTGCATCACATAGTGTGTGATGGTTCACGAGACACCAACCTTAAGTATTGAAGCAGCCTCGTGATAGCACCCTTATTAGAATGGTTTGTGCAGTCTATTGGTAGTCAATGACTCATAGCATCAGGTTTGCTAGATACAACAAGAGTAATCTTGATTCTTGACACAGTACACAGGTATGCATGTCAGGTTGTAATGTTACTCAAGAAGGCAGCCCCTCAGTGGCTCAACAAATAGCACAGCTCCTTTGAGGACCTTAACCTGTATCTGATATATGTTCTAGAAACTAAAACCTGAGGGAGCAGGTCTGAGCACCAATGGCACTCAGGCTCCCAATTATCTCTTTGCTTTTAGTGCAGAAGCCAAGTTCATGATCTGAACTTCATGACAGCACTTTCACCCTCCCATGGTGTCACAGGTGGCAATGGATTGGCTTGTCAGCATGTTGTGTGCTGACTGCTAGGTTTGTCAGACTTCCAGACCCCTGCCAAAAACCCTTCCAGTTGGCTCAAACCTGAAAAAACAACTCTCAGAATCAACAGAGCTTCAGGTTCTGTTCTATTCATGGCCTGTACTCAACTGGTTCACATATCTCTACCAGAGTGTTCTCCTAGTCTATGTGTATTTCAATCTTCTATTTGACATCTGGCTCTCACACTTACTTTTGCACGTGACGTGTGATGGTTTCGCATGATTATAATTACAGGTTACTGATCGTCAACACACAATTAGAAACTTGGCAGCTGCCTGGGCCCAGTGGCTGCAACCTCTGTGAAGTACTCCTTGCTCCAGAATGACTTGACCTTCTCATCTCCAGCCACCTTGTCGTAGTGCGCAAAGACTTGCGAGTATTTCTCGCGTTCCTTGACACCGAGCACCGCGGACGAGGCAGCGTAGGCCACGCTGGCCAAGGTGAAGTCGGCAAGGCTCACAGAGTTTCCGACCAAGTAGCCAGAAGAGCTCGCCTTGAGGTGCGCCTCGACATAGTCGAGAGCACGCACCAACCGCTCCGTGTGCTTTTGGAGCGTCTACCACGTGACTCAGTTGCGTGGTCTCCAGGTCCTCGGGATTCATGCTCACCTCGCTGTTGAATGGCCCGGAGAAGCCAAATATCATGCCCGACATAATATAAGCAGTATTTCCAACTTCTTGCTCCGCAAAGTGAATCCATTGCTCCACAAGGGCGGTCTCTTTCGCATCGGAACCCAACAGGTTAACCTTGTTCCCGAGACCGCAGACTAGCTCAGGTGAGCGCGTGTTGTTTTGGCGAGTCGCGTCGTACTCACAGTAACGTGCGATGGCCATGCCTTCGATGAGCTTGAATCCATCTACACCCTCGAACGCAGGGATCTTGCCGTAAGGGAACTTCTCCATGAAGCCCTCCGGCTTCGCGTGAAATCAAACGCAGGTCGTTCTAGCTCAAGCTCATTGAGAGCTGCAACGCTAAGGACCTGGAACAACCTGCTCAGCAAGCAAGACCAGCACGACCCCGGAGCGACTTACGACCCTGGTGTTAGGCTGACGAAGGACACCCCAGTAAGTTCCGATTGGTGCCATTGTTTGCGAGCTAAGCGTTTAGTGAAACTATGAGGAGGGTCAAAACGATGGGGGAGGCACTGCACCCCAAACCACTTATATGCGTTTTCGGTCATCACTGTCGCAGTTATGAAGCCGTCCCGGATCGAAATATCGGCACTCGGTCGTGGGAAAAATAAAAGAAGATATGGGATTCGAGTCAGAACTTTGTGTTTCTATTGGTCGTGATCTTATCAAGTTGCCACTACCTCATAAGCGGCTGAAACTAGAACGATCACACACTAGACCCGAAGTAGGTCCGCAGACTTTCGTCAGCCATCTATGGGTCAGAGAGTCCACGCCAATAAGACAGCGTCAAGTTCAAGCTACCAGCTCATTCACAATGCGCGGGGAAAGTGAACCATTCAGCTCGACGGTTATTCAGTCAACCGCGATCACGTTGTCGGGTTCGCCAATTGAAAACACGTCAGCCAGATCAGGGGCCATTGAACGGTGCCAGCACAATAAACTAGAAGCTTCTAGGCAATCGGCTACAGGGTCGACCCGATTATCGCGCACGAAATAATGAGACACGTACAAGCCTTTCCTTGTGCTTCTAGAGAGCCTCGGTGCACGCGTGACCCAGGCTGCGTCACGATCCCTCTAGCTCACGGCCCACCTCACGATTGAAGGGTCCGTAAAGGCCAAATATCTCGCCCATAACATTCTGAACAGGCGCTCCGACCTCTTGCTCTGCGTAATGAATCCATTGGTTCACAAGCGCAATTTTCTTCGCATCGGTACCCAACAGGTTGGTCTTGGTCCCCAAGACCTCAGACTGACACGATGGGTCCTTGACGCCTAGCAGCTCGTGGTTCACTCATTGGCATGCCCTATATCAACGTGAATTCATTCGAAACCTCGAAAGTAGGGAACGTGCCATAGGCGAATTGCGACACAAACTCAACGGGCTTGTTTAGAGAGGTAAGCCTGGGCTGTTTCAGCTCCAGATCGTTGAGGGCCGTCACGCTGAGGACCTGTGAATGGAATGGGTAATCCAGTAGAATATTCCGCGCAAGTGGTGGGCGCACGACTTTGATCTGGAGTTGACGAACAGCAGCTGGGCCAGAAAGTTCCGATGAGCGCCATTTCTGAAACTGGGAATCTATTGGTACATTCAGGTTGAGGACAATGTATCATAACGCCCACCAGATATTACTCGCTGAATCATTCACTGGCGGTGATCGTTGAAGTGGAGAAGACTGACGAATCAAAAGCCGATCTCCTGTTTTAATGGTGGGCCTCGATAGGGGTAAAAAGCTGAGACTCAGTTCTCAGTACTCAGTGCTCAGCGCTCAGCGCTCGACGTCAGAGTTGTTAGAAAGTTGCAGTCGGCTAGAAAGTAACTTGCTGGCGAGGCGCAACGGAGCGACAGCGATTATCTGCGATAACGGACAAGGTGCGACGATATGACAAGTAACTACAAAGGTAAGGTACTGTATAGTTCTTATGTAAGCAGTATCGTAGCGAATGATTCTAATCCTACAAGAGTGGGTCCTATCCAGGTTCCGCTAGCGTAAAGTCGACACAAATTGAACCCCAAGTGCCGTGGGGTGGCTTTTGCAGGTGCCAAGTATGGCACATAACACGCCAGACGGTGATCTCCGTTCGAGACCATCCTCGGAGCTTAAATCGAACCTGCCACCGCTTTTTTTGCGAAACCTCGAAACAAGTGAACTGAGCGGTTTAATGTCCGTGTGCATCCACAAAATGATCTAACTTGGCCGCGGACCCTATGAGCAAGGCGAATTCGCGACGTACCTCCCCCTCTACAGGGCCAGTGACTGAGTCGCATGGCACTGCTCACGATGAGGTGATCATCCGGAGCAACACGTGAAAACGATTACATCAGACAATATTCAACATACCGTACAACTACAGGCTACTGGTCGTCAACGCAGACATTTAGGAGCTTGGCAGCTGCCTGGGCCCAGTGGCCGCGACCTCTGTGAAGTACTCCTTGCCCCAGAACGCCTTGACCTTCTCGTCTCCACCTACCCTGTCGTAGTGGGCAAAGACATGCGAGTATTTCTCACGTTCCTTGACACCGAGCGCCACGCATGAGGCGGCGTAGACCATGCTGGCCAAGGTGAAGTCGGCAAGGGTCACACAGTTTCCGACCAAGTAGCCGGAAGAGCTCGCCTTGAGGTGCGCCTCGACATGGTCGAGAGCACCCACCAAACGCTCCGTGTATTTTTGGTGAATCTACCACGGGACTCAGTTGCGTGGTCTCCAGGTCCTCGGGATTCATGCTCACCTCGCTGTTGAATGACACGGTGAAACCAAATACCATGCCGATTATAGTCTGAGCAGCGATTCCGACTTCTTGCTCTGCAAAGTGAACCCACTGATCCACAAGGGCGATCTCCTTCGCATTGGAACCCAACAGGTTAACCTTGTTCCCGAGGCCGCAGACTAGCCCTGGTGAGTGCGTGTTGTATTGGCGATTCGCATCGTACTCACAGTAACGTGCGATGGTCATGCCCTCAATGAGCTTGAATCCATCTGCACCCTCGAACGCAGGGATCTTGCCATATGGGAACTTCTCCATGAAGCCCTCCGGCTTCGCAGTGAAGTCAAACGCAGGTCGTTCTAGCTCAAGCTCATTGAGAGCCGCGACGCTGAGAACCTGAAACAACCTGCTCAGCAAGCGAGACCAGCACGACCCCAAAGCGACTTACAACCCTAGTGTTAGGCTGACGAAGGACACCCCAGTAAGTTCCGATTGGTGCCATTGTTTACGAGCTCAGCGTTTAGTGAAACTGTGAGGAGGGTCAAAATGATGGGGGAGCCACTGCACCCCAGACCACTTATCAGGGTTTTTGGTCAACACCGTTGTGCTTATGAAGCCGTCCCGGATCGAAATATTGGCACTTTTTCATGGGAAAAATAGAAGTATGGGATTCGAGTCATCGTGTTTCTATGGCATTCATTGGTTGTGATTTCGTCAAGCCGCACGCAGATGCCACCTGACGAGTGACCCGATTTTCGCGCACGAAATGATGATGACCCTTGCCAAGACGAGTATCATGAGTGTACAGGATTTGTAAGGAGAGCACCGCATGCGAGAAAAATAGATCGATTGTCGCTGATAATGCGTAATGAAAAGACCCTAAAAGAGCGTGTCTGGGTCACTTTGCATGGGATAACCTCGAGTGCATTTATCCTAAACTGTGACCCCTGATGGCGGACTTGACCACTTGACTTCTAAGTAAGGCTACTGCTTGCTTTGTCTCATCTAGTGTGTGTAATTGCATTGGAGTATGGTAGGGTCCAATATATAATTGAAAACAAAAGTCAAAAAGCTGTCCAAATGAGTCATGATTTTGAAGTGGCTGCTATTTCATCAAATCTTCATCAAATCCTTTGAATTATAAATTGATAGACAACCAAGGGTACATACTTTCTTTCATATATTGGTGGCATAGGCTGTCATACCTGTGCCAACTGAACCTGATTCTTGATCCCTGTCCCTCATTGCTAGTGATGTTAACAGCCTGGCCTCAGGCCCTATATAGGCCAGGCCCAAACCCTAAGTGGTTCAGGGCCTAGGGCCTGGCCTTGGGTTCTGCCAGCCCAGGGCCCAAGCCTACCTTTACTTTATGTACTGACCATGGATTGTTTATTTTATATCTATAACCACCTTATACACATTCACCTTACATCAGTAAATTCAATTGCATTTTAATTTGGCTTAATCATCTTGTGTGATGTACAAAGACAGCCAAGATGCTGTAAGCTGGTAAATTAAGTTTGATTAGACACATTTAGATCATGTAAGCACTATATAAGCCAATTTAGATGTAGTTGAATTTACTAATGTATACACCTAATCACACACCTTGCCCACCCAACAATGCCTGGGGATAAGGATGGAAGTAATGAGGGGGGGGTGTCATACTCCATCTTCCAACCCTGCCTGACTTTCTGAGATACAGTTGACTTCCTTGTAACCCATACCCCCTTGATGAAAGCCATAAGGTATGGGTTATGAGAAAGTATGGGTTTGTGAAAGACCAGATGAGATCAGAACAAAAATGACAATTATTGATTGTAGAATCATCAGCACTATTTATGAGTAAAATAACTAGTTAGTTTGGTATCCTTCATACCCTGCATTTTTATTGCACATGTCTCCCATTCAAATGCACCCAATGTTGCCAAGTAAAAGGTGTGTTGATTGCCATTGTGTACTTTTATAACACTATCACTGCATGAAGGGCCTTGGCATGTGTGGGAATGTCCTCAACAGCTGTTCCTGAGCCATTGTCTGATTCCAGTGCTGAACTCTTCTTGTGCAATTTCTTTGCATCCATCACAGCATCACAAATGTCCTGGTCTGTTGCATCAAGAAGATCCTGCATTTCAATAGCTGGATTGAGCAACTCTGCAAGATCCATCTGGGTTGCATGTTGAAGAGCACCAGTCGCTTCAAGACCATCAAGTGCATGTTCAATGGCACTTTCAGCCCATGAAATAGAATTGTTGGGAGTTCTTGGTTCAGCAGTATGGATAAGGAATGAGATAGGAAGGGATGGTTGAATTACAGGTTTGTTTTCTGAGTTCATTAGTGTGTCAGGTAGAATACCAGATTTGTGCCAGTAGTTTCAGATTGTAGTTCATGCTTTATTGGCAAGATGCATTGCCTCCTGCTGGTTGATGTTGTAGATCTTTGATGGAGTTATACCAGCCTCATAGTGGTTGACTGCATGATGAATGAATTTGGCCTGATAGTATGCCTTGAAGCAATGGATAATATCTTGATCATTTGGTTGAATGTGTGTAGTCAAGATTGGTGCAAGATTTTCAACATGAATGTTGGTAAGCATGTTGGGGACAATATGACCAGAAAAATTATCTTAAAAAAGCAAGATTTTGCATCCTTCTTTCCTGAGTTTGACATCCCAATCTTCCAACCACTCTTGATAAATTGAAACTGTCATCCAGGCCTTTGTATTATGGCAATAATTGAAACCAAGCTGCACTTCTGTTTTTCTTTCAAATGCTTGAGGCTTGCCAGCTTTTCTGATGACTAGTGGCTTTAGTTTCATGGAACCATCCACATTTGTGACAAATAAATATGTCAGTCAATTCTTTTTCCCTTTTACACCAGATTGTTGTTAATTAGAGAGCCCTGATCAGGAGGCATTCTGGCAATGGTTCAGTTCAGGTATCATTTGAACAAAACATATTGAACATACACATAGAAGAGACCTGATTTGTCAGTGTTGCAAATATCCCATAGTATAAACCCACTTTTTTTAATTCTTGTCTGAACTTGTAAATGCTCCTTTTAAACATTCTCAGGCTGTGCTAATGCAGCCTCACCATGGTGCTTTACATTCTTCAAACCTGCTTGCAACTTGTATCAACTTAGCCACCCATCACTTAATTTGAGTTGTTTATTCTTCAGCATGCCAGCAAGGTCAGCAAAGACCCTCCACTTATTGTGAAGAACATCACCACATAGCAAAAGACTGCTTTCAAAACCCAAAGGTCCAACATCTTGGTGACCTCTGGGTGGAGTGTTTGATGAACTTGTTTTATTGAGTGGGACAAGCCTAAGTTGTTCTCATATTCTGCATGCCATTCCAGCTCCTTTTTGACCCAAGCTGATATCCTAGGCTGTGTGAGTCAAAGTGCAGGATAAATTGAATTGAAATGTGTTGCTATTTATGTTTGGTTTACACCATGTTTGTGATGCCAGTCCAGGATTTTGATTCATTGCTCAAGCATCACATTTTCCTTTCTTAGCCGTGGTTCAGCTGGCCACACATGCTTCATCTCAGTTGATGATGCTTGTATAGGACCTAGAGCAATTACATTTTATTAACTTGAAATTCAAACAATGAGAAATTTAATACTTTATAATTTTGCTTTTTTGAAGCAGCATGATCTCCTACTCTTGCAAGCCCAATCAACTGTTGTATGACAGACTATTCCTGTGGACTTAATGCCTTGAAAGCACTTTTATAATCTAAAGCACTGTTGAGTTTGTCCATTAGATACTCTTCTTCTACCAAATTCCCAGCATTTTTTATTAGCCTCTGAAATTGCTTGATTGGCTTTCAATACAGCTTCAAGCTTGACCTTTTGATCATGTGTTTGATTTTGCAGCTTTTTTAGGCCAGTTTTCAGGATGTCTATGGGTTTCATGTGGATGGGAAAGTCAAACTCTTGGGTCATTACTACCACTTTGGGGAAAATCTGTGACTAATTGTATAATATAATCACCCAATTTGGATATATCACCATAAAGTATATGGGTTATCTAGTCCTAAATCACCATGGGTTATGAGGTATGGGATATGTCTATCAATTTACTACAAACTGTTATGATTCCTTATCATTCTTGTTCCATTCTTGGCAATCCTTGTTCTTTTCTTTTGTCTCACAACACTTGGTTGTATATTTTCCTTTTATGATATGATGTACCATACACAGGCATGGTCTGTGTGCCATTCTGTACCCTATAAGTAGGGTTCTCCATGTACTCTTGTCTCTAAGCTAGTTCTACTCAATCCAACCTCCATTGGCTTATGTCATATCCCAAAATAGTGCTAAGTACTTCTGGACATTCTGGTAGTATTTCCACTGGGGTTTCTGGTGACATATCACTTACTAAGGACCCCTGACCCTCGGACTTCCCACAATCTATTTCCATTTGATTTTTCTTGTATTTTGACATTTACCCCTGACATTTGACTTACTTGTGTACCTTGTACATTCTTCACCTGATATGCTGTTCCTGCTTAGATCACTGCTCCAGACAGCCTGTCCTGTGTAGTGCACAGCTTCTGGTAGTTTTCCAGTTCTGGTGGCATGTTACATTCCACACTTGACATGTGCAGTTTCTACCCCTACATTCTTGCTTGTTAGTTGTTTCAGATTCCAGTATATAAAGACCCCTGTAGCTACTGTACTCCTCAATTCGAATATCAAATAAGTCCCTCCATCGAATCCTCTGAGCTTTAGCTCTATTCTGATCTTCCGACCTTGAGGATGGTGTGCACAAGGGTGTGACACACAAGTCTTGCACTGAAGATCCTCGCCCTTTTACTCTTACCCTCTCTGATACTTTCTGGGCCATTCCAGTCCCCAGAACCTTCTGACCCCCGAGATTCACCCGGAGGAACTGGGCTTGACAGCTTAACCACTCACTTAGATCTCTTCTAAGCAGTCACTATGATTCATCCCCAGTCCCTTCATTACTCACCTTCTACAAAGGCTTGTAATCAATCTTTGTAGCTTGAGTCTGCACTCATACCTAACTGGTCCAAGCATAACAAAAGAACTAGCTTCTCCAAAAAACAAGTCTGCCTTTGTTGCAGCAACTCTACCACCATTCCTCCCAAAGAACAACAACCCCTTATTTCCTGGATCTATGCTCAGTATCAAGAGCAACACCAACTGGACACCACTTCCCCCTCTGACACCCCAACCCCCCCTGAAGAAGAACCTCTTGAATATGCAGATACCGAGAAGACTTTACCCACCATTGAGGAATTAACCCAAAGACAAGCAGACGCCACTGCTCTAGCTCACCAGTTTACCCACCAAACAACCATCCCCAGAGTGCCCACACCCCCTTCCCCCACCCTAGTAACCCAAACAGGTCAAATTTTTTAAATCCCCCCAGTCCAACATGTCCACACTATGACCTCCAAAGCCATTGCACCCATGGAAAATATCACCAGTTTTAATGGGGATGCTGTCAAAGCCAGATCCTAGTTAAACAGGATCTCCACATACCTTGCTGCCAACCTAGTAGTCTATGACATAGATGACCAAAGAGTAATCTTTGTGTATTCAAACATCACCAAAGAAATGGCCAAAATCTGGGTGGATGCTTAGATGGATATCACCCTAGCCAAAAACAAGTGGGGAACATATGCTGAATTCCAAACCACCTTCCGAAAGAATTTTTTGACCAAAGATGCCAAACAAAAAGCCAACACCTGGCTTTCCCACACCTGCATTGACCACGTCAGCCAGTTAGCTGAATACACCAACCAATTCAAACTTATGGTCCTACAAGTAGAACTCTCCGACAAGGCCCATAATGACACAGTCATGGGATACTATAGGGCCAGACTCCCTATTTGGCTGATGAAACAGATCATCACAAGTGGAGGTCTTCCGAAAAACCTGCATAAATGATATACCTTGGCAAGAACCTTTGCTGAATTGAAAGACTTTGCAAAGATCATCACAGGAGAACATCACACAAGGACCAAGAGAACTGTCACTACCACTTTTCCTCCAAAATATACCCAGAAGGATCCCAATGCCATGGATGTAGATAAGATTGAATGCATCCAGAAACTCACCCCAGAAGAATGACAATGTTGTTTCAAAGAAGGACAATGTCTCAGGTGTTGACAGAAAGGCCACATGGCCAAAAACTGTACAGGACCACCCCCAATTCCCCCCCAATTCAACAAATGCCCCCCCACCAAAAAGGTGGCCACCACTACTGCCACCATTGAAGAAGTTGAAGAAGAAGCCACTGTAGGGAGGATTCTTAAAGAAGGAGCTACTTCTTGGGAACAAGTGGTGAAAGCTTATGATTGGGATTTTTGACCAGGAAGCCACTAATGACACAAGTAGCTTCCATACACCATGTAATTGTACCACAAACTGAAATGAAACCCCACTCCCTCTATATCTCCCTCGACCTCATTACCTCAGTACAAACCCTGAAAGTTGTCACCACCACTGCCCTCATCGACTCTGGAGCACAAATATGTTGCATTGACAAAAGTTTTATCAAACAAAATAAAATACCCACAGAAAACCCCCCTCAACCCATTCTCATTTGAAATACAGATAGATCCAATAATGCCTCATGCAATGAGGTGGCTACTCTCTATGTTAAAATTGGAGAAATTACCCAAAGAATCTGATTCTACATCATGAACACTGGAAAAGAAAACATCATCTTAGGACATCCTTGGCTTCAATCTGCAAATTCAGTCATAGATTGGCAATGAGGGATGGTATGCCTACAAGAGAAAATTGACAAATCAGTCGAACTATCTCTGTTATGTGTAACATAAAACCTGTGGTCAGTGACTCCAGGAGGCACTCACAAAGAGGTGCTGCATCTGGAGGTGGCTAGGACAAAGGAGAGGCGACTGAGGACTGAGGATTGGCTTACTGAGAGATGTGGGATTAAGGCCACAAGTGTTACAGTCTACCACCCTCTTGATTCCTTATTACCTCTACATTGCCTTATGCTGCCTCAGCTGGTCTATTCCTCTCTGCTATACTTTTACATCACTATGGACATAGCCTCCTTAGTCATCTCTCTTCCGATGACTCGGTAACCCCCATAGCCACACTCTCCATATTTATACTGTAGTAGCCTGCCCTTGAGCTCTTCTTTAACTTAAGTAGCTACATCTCCATGTATGTAGATTCTCATGCTTGTTCTGCGCTATGTTGGAATTACTTGATTACCTACGCTTTTATGCTTACATAAGCACTACCTACATCGCACCTAGTCTACCTTTAGTTCCTTAGTGACTACAGAGTATTCAACAGGTGTGTACTTACCTACTTACTAA
>JBBPTY010001079.1:0-11430 GCA_038094335.1 Tylopilus aff. striatulus | reverse complement strand
ACTCCCCCTCCCCCTCCCACCCTCTGTTATCACTCCCCCTCCCCCTCCCCCTCCCACCCCCCATTATCACTCCCCCTCCCCCTTTCATCTCCCTCATTACTCCCCCAACCTCTCTCATTACTCTTACCTCCACCCCCTGACATTGTTGGGTGGGCAATGTGTGTGATTAGGTCCATAAGATGAATGTGTATAAAATGGGTGGTCAAAATAAAAGTGATTGTAGATATAAAACAAACAATCCATGGTCAGTAAATAAGGTAAGGGTAGGCCAGGGCCCAGGCCCTAGGCCCTGAACCACTTAGGGCTTGGGCCTGGCCTGGCCTATATAGGGCCTAGGCCCAGGGCCTCAGGGCCTGAGGCCAGGCCCTTAACATCACTACCCACAACAGTAACCAATTTGAGTACTACCAAGACCCCATTACCTATGAGCCTGCCTTCACTGAGAGTACTCCCCTTAGTGCAGTAAGCATCATTCCCAGTCTTCTTAGATGTCTCCCCACTCTCACAGGTTCAGTCTCACCAGCTTGGGGCCTTCCTCTGTTCAGTATATCTGACTAGCTCTTCACCATCTTACATCAACAACATGAAATCAGACATCATTGGCATCCATGAACTCTGCATCCACACCAAGGCTGGTGGTGAGGGTCCTGTGATCTTTGACTCTGCCATTGCCCTCCTCCAAGGTCTTTACCCCCCCAATCCCAACAACAACAACATTCTTGCCAATGAAACAACAGTTGTCACTTCTCTTGGTGGATACCAATATGTCCCTATTGAAACTGTAGAGCCCAGAAATGACTGTTCCCTTGAGCCCTGGACTAACTGCCCAGTACATTTTGTTCATGTTCTTGCCATGAGGCTCAGGAATGTGGACTAATCCATTGCAACATTCTGGCAGGCCTTTGAGAAACATGTCAAGAGTGTGTATAACTCCCCTGAGTTCAAGGCTATGGCAAAGGCTGCTCAGCCCTTCTTCAGTGCTGTTTGTGACTATGGCTTTGACTGCCCTGTGACTCTGGAAAATGCCTGCAATATCTACAACTACATCAACACCCAGCTGACCCACAACTAGTCCTATGCTCACTGTCTCCCTTCTAGTCTTTGTTACACTTGGACTGGTAGGTACGAGTGTAGTCTTGAAGATGAAGAGTAAGGGTACTTAACTTAGAAGGGCACTCAACTGCTGCATTACTGAGTGAGGTTGAAAGTCCAGGGTTACATCAATATAGGACTCTTCCTAGATAGATGGAAGTGAAGATCAGTATATTCACTAATCAAGGGAGTACGAAGAGATAGAGCCTAGATGTGGATGACAGTTGACAGGTAGGGTGTAGGATGAAGTAGAGAGTAATGAGGGAAACTAGATTAAGAGTAGAAACTAGGCTGGATGGGGGTGGTGAGAGTCAAGAAGATCTAGCTTAGGGTTCCTAGGTAAAATGAAGGGGTTTATGTACTGGAAGAGAAGAGTGCACAGACCAGGTGCTGAATGAGGATAAAGGGGTTTTATGAAGATAAGATGACAAATGGGGTTAAAGTGAAGAATTGGAGAAGTAAAGAAGTGTAGGGATCAAAAAGAAGTGAAGAGAAGCATTGGGCTTCTAGAAGTGGAGTTCTGATGGAGATGATTGTGAGAGTCTCCTGGAGTTCTTTGTGGGAAGGGAAATGGTTGTCCCTTAGCTAGGTGATGGTTCTTAAAGGGAATGGGGTGTATTCAGGAAATACTAAGGTAGCCCTGTAAGTGGAAGGATTGTGGGTGTAAACAAGGTGAATGAGGTGTTGTTGATGTCTAGAAAAAAGAGTAGTCCCCTTAGGATGAATTGTAACAGTCCTATTGAGCAGGCTCATGGCTTTGCTAACTACCATGAGAATGCTGTCTTTTCCTCTAGTGAACCAGGTGGTATTGGTAATTGTACATTATCTTGCTGTCTCAAAAGCTCACTCTGATCAATGTGGCATACAGTGCCTGGTCATACTATCCTTCACTTGGTCCTCCAAGCTCTTGAATGCATTGCTTTCAACAGTGACCCTCTCCAGTTCCTTTTGATCAAGACTTCCTACCACCCTTTCATCTCCCTCTTTCATATACTCAAGACTCGCCCTGAACTTGGTATGAAATTGGATAGTATGGCTTGGATAAATGGTAGTTCCATTATGGCTCTGCCCCTTGTCATCAAAGCCCTGAATTGGGGGCTTGGCCTGGCTTTTGGGGGCTTGACCCTGGCTTTGAAAAACCTTGAGCTGGGTCATAAGCCCCCAAAAGCTGACTACTGGGCTTGGCTCAGGGGGGCTCAGCCCAGCCTGGCTCAGCTTTGAAGCCAGGCTTGGCAATTCACTAGGAAAGATCAAGAACATTGAGGTCATGGTCAAGCTTGTTCATTGCTCCAAAACTGTCAAATCCCATCCCCTTGGAAGAAAGGAAGATGAAGGGGATTGTTCTAAAGGGGTACAGAAGGAGTAGGATGAGGGGGTAGAATGGGGATGGATTCTCCAATGGGGGGGGGTACCTAAGGGGTACAAGGGGTTGGGGAATGAACTCCTAGGGGACCCCTGAAGGGCTGAAGGAAGTTCTGCTGATGAGGAGTGAAGTTCAGAGTTTCTTATATGAGTTTGTAGGGGATTGCTCCCTAGGAAGTCCTGGGTGGGGATGGAGATGCTGCAGAACCTTGTGGTGGTCTAGAAGCAGGGTTGGAACTCAGGGAAACCAAGGATTCTCTCCCTTGGTCTCTGATAGGTTTGGAGGACAAGGGGGGTGGAGACCGGTTGGAAATTGATGGGGATGTTGGAGTCAACAAGTGATATCAGGATCAGGTCAGAGCACCAAGGGAGAGGCTAGGGGGGCAAGAACCTTGGTGTAGGACTTATGTGTCACACCTTGCTCAGGTCTGGTCCTTGTTGTGAAGGTATGAGAGGTAGAGATGAGTCCCTGAGGGGTACTCACTCAGAGGAAGAGTAAGGACAAGCTGGGGGGCTTGATTGTATGAATGGGCTGGACTGTTTTAATAACTGAACTGAGGTACAAAGGAGTGCTACAGGGATCTTATATACTAAGTCCAGATGAAGTTCAAAAGAAGAAATGAACTATGGCAGTGGTAAGTAAAAAGGGATGAAGCCCAAGGTGGGATTCATAGGGTGTAAGTGAGGAATGCTATGAATGAATATGCTATGCAAGGAATGGTCAACAGGCAACTCAATGGAAGTATTCATACTTGGCTATTAGGCTTATAGGCTCATAATCTAAGATCTATGGTGTGAGGATATACAGGAGAAGTTTGGAGAAGGCACAGGGTGAAATAGAGACAGAGGAAGGGTCATAGAAATCAAAGGGGTATTGGAGGATGGAAGATGGGTCAGAGATGATGACAGGGGAATAGGGAAGAGATATGGGAATGCTATGGGGTTGCTTGGCTGAGGTTGTAAGCCAGAAGGTGCACAGAGGTTCCTAGAATGGACTACATAGGTCCAAAGCAGGTTGGGGGTTTGTCAAGGGGATCTCAATGGGGATTGGAGGTAATGAGGAGGCAGGGGAATGTTGGAGGATGGTATCAGGATTGTTGGGGATTAGAGGGGAGGTCTTGAGGGTGAGAAGGGGTTGGAAAAAGGGGATCAGAGATGGGTGGGAAGGTGAACTGTATGGTTCTGACAAAAACCTCCTCCACTACTGCCAGAGTGCACTTGTTGTATATTTTCATCCTCAATCCCCACAGAGTGTAGTGCACCTGATTCACAGAAATGAAGATTGTTAGATTGTTTAAAAAAGACCCACATTCATCCACTGTTCCCTTTCACTTGTTCATCATTATGCTGTTCTATACCCTCATTACAATGTATGTGTCACTTTGTGCATTATTCCACCCAACTCATCCTTCCCCTAGGGCATACCTTCCAACCCTTGTTCCTGTTGAGGTATCAGAAATATACACAAAGGAATGGTTTAATTCTCTTTTTTTGGGTGTTTATTTCCTACATTCTAGGGGTGTGATGCACAGTGATATCAAGTACATGTATTCATCTTGTTTGGATCTTGCAATGCTCAATGTCCTTGATTTTAGGCCAGCTAACATTCTCCTCTCTTGTGCCAATGTCTCTGTTCTTGTTGACTTCAAATTTGTAGAAAAGTATAATCTTACTTTTTCCAAAGCCTTTCATAGCAACTTAACATATGGCACACCCAAGGTATATCAGTATTTATTCACTTTCTATGCTTCTAATTAGCATTCCTGCTCCTACAGTATCTCTCCCCCAAGCATGCTCATGGAGTACTTCATGACACTGGGAAAGCTGACATCTGGTCTCTCAGCATTACTTTCTCATTGAATGTACACCTTTTGAATGTGAGGAAGGTGAGGTTTTCAAAAAAAAGGAGGACTTGGAGAAATATTGGCATTGGACTGTGCATGTTGAACATGCACTTTAGGGCAGGTGTGTAAACTCCTAACAATAGTATGATGTGTATAGTACACTTAGTTATAATTTTACACTGATGTAGTATATAAGACATGTCTGACTTTGAATACATCAGAACAGTTCTTTCTTTTGAACCACAACCAGTAAGTTGAGGGCTTCCCTCTGTTTGAGTAGCAGTGTGCTCTGTACACACCTTCACCTGTTCAACAGATTATGAGCCCTGAGGACAACATCTGTGGAAATGCAACATCCCTCAACTCTGATTAAACCCATGTGGAAATGCAAAGGTATTTCTAGGAGAAACCCTTGAAGTTCAAGACCACTTATGTTCAGATGTGGAAACACACATTACTAGGAGAGAGTAACCATGCTAGTATGCAGAAATGCAACTTTCATGGAGGGAGTACCTATGCTTGTATGTGACAACATACTATGACTTAGGAACATAACAATGGAGAGCAGCATCCATGCTGCCACTCTGTTTTTCTCATATGTGTTATACATAACAGAGGCTAATGCATATTTGGATAACTCCACAACTATGTCAAGGTCTTTACAGGTGACCAATGGGCCAAATGGTCATCTGACATGACCACATACCTCATGAGCCAAGGGCCCTGGTACACCATCTTGGATCTTGAGCCAATTCTGATTTTGGATGACTCCAATGTGGAAGATGTCAAGGATTTCAAATCTGATGACAAAATGACCTGTGGAAATCTCTTGCTGTGGCTTGTCCTCAACATCTGCACTAAAGTAAATTGCTGCCTTACCAGTGGTGATATCTGGAAGGCCCTCCAGAAAGAATATGGGTCAATTGGGATGTCTGCTATCTACATAGAATCTAAGGCATTGCTCAATGTCTCCATTCCTTCTGACTTGCACCCCAGCATGGCATTTGCCACCATAACTGCCCATTGCCAATGCCTCAAAGAGGCTGGATTTGGTCTAATTGACCAAGTCCAAGTGATGCTAGTAATAGCAAAGCTTCCTCCAGCTATGGAGACAGTGGCTCAGATGATGGGCCAAATGGACTTTGAGGAGTCCAAGAAAATAACCCTCAAAGGAGTAGAATGTGCCACCATCCTCTCTTGGTAGCAGTGGTCAATGTGATGCAGCAGCAACACTGCACACAAGTTATCCACTGTAAAGTGGAAAAATAACAACAACCCCTTGTTTGCTCAACAGCAAGTGAATTTCTTGGGTAGCAACAACACCACCCCCTGCTCTTAGCAAGTGCAGCAAAATACTGCTGGGAATACTACTCCTGATGTGGAACAACCAAAATGTGGACACCACTCAAAGGAATCAATCAAGTGCTGCAAAACCAAGCATGAGGGTAAATGACCTGAATGTGCCAACTTTGCATTGGTGGTCCATATTACTGGTCCTACTCCTGTCCCTGACCTGTGCCATCTTGCCCATACCATTGGAGCAGCACACTATGGCCCCTCTGATTTCCCTCAAACAAAGCAGGCCATCCCTCTTGCTCACCACCTAGGGGTAGATGTAACATGTGAAAGCACTAGAATGGTAGAAGGGCTCCTATCCTTCATTGGTGAAGAGGATGCTGAATTAACCTCTTGTTGAGTCAAGTGGAAACACACCCACAAAGTGGAAAAAATGTCTTACATTATTTCTGATGAAGACAATGACTATGATGATGGCACAACTGTCTTTCCTCCAGTCCTATATGGAGATGAGTGACCAAAAGTTCTACCAAGCACCAATGAATTTGGAGATGGATTGTTGACAACCACTCAAGTGGAATGGTCTAACTACCCAGTGTGGGTAGATAGCAACCCCAATTTGTCCTATGAGGGAGATTTCCCAGAAGATGAAGTCTCTATGGGAAGAAATGACAATGACCATGCAGGCAATCAAGAGCCTGCTTATGATCTGGACGAATATGTTGAAGGCACTGCTGCTGATGTGGATGAGAACATGGACTATACCAACAATGGTTACAGGTCAGTGTTCCAACCTCTGTCATATAGACAAGAGTGTACTCATGTGTGATTTCCTTCACAGCACTGTAGGAGCAAGATGCTCCCTACAGTTGCAAAACCCCCACTTCTAGTTTTTTATTTACAGGTCCCTGGTTGAGCCCAGTAGTGCCCCAAGTCAAAAGTGTCAGGCCCAAGCTAGTTGCATTGGTCAAGTATCATTGGCCAAGCATGGCCTAAATGTTTCTAAGTTCACTCAAGTAAGTTTTCAGTTGATAATCCATATTATTCAAGTTAGTAGGCTCATGTGGGCAAGTTTGGCCTATGCCCAAGCATTTTGAGCAGTGTGTTGACCTGTCCAAGGATTGGTGGCAGCTGTTGCATGGTAGCACATGCTGAGTTGCTCAGGTTGGTACTTTCTTATATTTGGGTTATCATACCATGCACAGCAGGTTTCCAGGACATCATTTGGGATGCAGACACAGCTGCTCTGTGGCCCCAAGCCTGATAGCACCTTTTTTTTATTTTCTTAAGTTTTTTCTTATTGACAGTCTCAGGTATGCTCAGACTATAAAGTCATGTATTTACACCTAAATAAAGGAGTTTTTTTTTGGACACCTGTGAACTGTGTCTCTAAGTTCCCTGGAAGTAAGTGACCACCACAGGTTATTTTTTCCTTTATTCATTCTTTGTTTATTGCTCAGTTGGCACTCAGCCAACTTGGAGTCTTGTTGCCTAGGCTATCATTCAGCTCAAACACTCTTTCTTTCCTTTGGGCCTCTTGTTTCCACTTGGGAAACCTAGTCCCATGTGCATACTCCCTTGTTAGACAACTACTTCAGTGTTAAACCCAGCTGGAACCTCTTGGAATGAATATACTTGCCCACACTTTCTACTTTTCATATATTTTTGTTGTCCTATAGTGCCATGTAATAATAAGTAGCACACAATGTAATTTAGTGGACCATAGAAAATGTCTACATATGTGTGAACATGCTTTTTGTGTGACATATAAGAGGAGCCTAAAAACAACCAGTGACACAAGTCCTGAGTGGGTCCTAGATAGTGGTGCTTCTCAGCACTACACATACTGTCTAGATGAGTTTGCAGATTATTGCAAGTTTGAGTGGCCACGAAAAATTAGAACTGCCACCAAAACTGAACATGCCCTAGGATTAGGGACTATATATGTTTGACATAACCTAATTGATGATACACAAGGAGTTATACATCTAAATGATATTTACTACCACCTGAGATCAGAACCATGCCTTATTTCATTAAGGAAAATACTAAATGATCATTGGGACCTACATGCACATGCAGAAATAGGTTTTATTGAGCTAAGAGACTCCAACAATGCTCCCTCCATGCATTTTAATCTTGGAGCATTCAATCTATAGTGTTTAAATGGCACAGTGGTAAAACTGCAAAATATAGCATTGAGTGTCACTTATGACATCATGCACAATTGCCTAGTGCACCCTTCAATGGATGTTATGTGCCATGTGTAGAAGCATACTAAAGGATCCATAGTGGTAGAAATTCTGCAAGAAACCAAAGTCTACCTGGGATGTGCACTCAGAAAAATGCACAATAAACCATACATGCCAACTGTCATATCCTGTCCCCAGCCCTGCCCAACTGCCCATGATACCCAGAACCCAGCCCTGATGCACCCCTGTATACTCTGTGTTGTGTACTCTGAACTCCATATTGCAGCCCTCAGGCTTGATCCTGATTGGTCAGTTAAATGCTGGGACCTTGACCACCACCTATGATCTGTGTATTCAATGCCTAGTGATGAGCAGGCAACTTGTATATTTCCTTTGGCCCTCTTTCCTAGCATTTCTCACTTGTGACTTCTTTGGACAGAATCATTCTTGTTTCCCCTTTCATTTTAGATCTTTCATACCTAACTATGAACATAATACAGTATATAAAGTCCTTAGAAACACCCTGTAGACCTCAGTTCATATATTGACTCCAGAATAGCCAATAAACCCCCTTCCCCTTTGATCTGAGCCAGACTTGAGCAAGGATGCAACACACAATTCCTGTGCCAAGGCCCTGACCCCATACCCCATCCTCATATCCCTCCTCTTTTTGATGACCCTTCAACCTTCACCTTGGACATCTGTCTGAACTTCTACAGGCCCTTCCCTGAACTTCTTCAGACTAATGTCCAAATCTTCAAGGACCTACATCCAACCCCCTTCTAACCTGCCCATCATGTTCCCTCCTTCATAACCCGTCCCACACCCCTTCTGTGATCTCTGGCAACTGGTTCTGACAGTATATACAAACTAATGCTTGCTCAAATATGTCATGTACATGTCCACTCAGACTAAAGCCCTTCAGAGTGCCTATGGTACCTTTTGAGGGGTCCCCAGTGAATTCCTCACCTTTTCCACTTGGGAATCAGCACCCTTGATCTCTGAATACTTCAGCTGCCACCACATGCCATTCCCTTTGGAATGACTTGAATCCTCTCAGATCAAGGAACTGACTAAGGAGGGCACCCCTTTGGAACTCATGCTGTCCATCAGTGAGGATCAAGGACAAAAAGGAATTCCAGATGGATCAGGAGACCCTGAGCCTTCTGATCCCAGGGATGGTAGCAACAATGGTGATGATGGTGACAATGACAGTGAAAGCCACTGTTCTGATGCCTTTAATCCTCCATATTTTGATGACCTCAATCAGGTGCCACTATCCTATGAGCCCTTTACTCAGCTAGCATTGGCAATCCATGACCTCACAAGGATGGCCCTTCACCAATCTGACAACCCTGAACCAAGTCAAATGAGGGTCAGGGAACCTGACCTGTTTGATGGTTCCAACCCCCAGAAACTTTGTCCATTCATAGTGCAGTGTGAACTGAACTTCCAAGGAACTCCCATGCATTCTGAAAAGATCAAGTGAAGGTCACCTTCATGCAATCATACCTCAAGGGGACAGCTCTCAAGTACTTTGAGTTGGACCTACTTGGAATGGAACCCACACACCTCCATCCCTGTTGGTTGAATGACTGGCAAGCATTCTTGTTTGAGTTACAATTGAACTTTGGACCCCACAATCCCATCTCCAATGCTGATTCTCAGCTTGAGTGACTCATCATGAAGGATTCCCAACATACCACCAAGTATGTAGTAGAGTGGAATCACCTCACAAGCCAACTCTGAGACTGGAACTCTGAAGCTCTTTGAAGGAGCTTGTTACACTTGGTCTGGGTAGGAACAAGCAAGAACTTGATAGCAAGGGTTGAGGGTTCTGTCTATTCAGAAGGTTGCACAGCAGCTGTGTTACTGAAAGATGGTAGTACAATCTAGCAGGGATTGAACCTGGCTAAGTGGAAGCTAGAGGCAGAGGAAGGGTAAACTGCCAAAGGTGAAGACCTGAGGAGTTGCTAAAAGAGAGAACAAGATTGATTCAAGTAGGACTAGCTTGGGGAATACATGTAGTAGAACCCTAGTCTAAATAGGGTATGGAATGGTGCATGGACCAAGGCCATGTATAGTATAGATGATAATATGGGAAACTGTTACAGTTGGCTGTTCACCCCTCTCATTTCTGCACTGCTTGGTACTGCCCTGGTCAGTCTATTTATATTGCTATACACTTTCATCTCTATGGATGTTGCCTCCTAGTCATCTCTCTCATGATGACTCAGTATCCCCTTAGCTCACATTTCCTTATCTGTACTTCTTGAACCTACCCTCAAGCTGCTCTTCTCTTTATTTATGTAGTCCTCCATGTATGTAGGATTCTCACACTTGTTCTTCACAATCATATGCTTGACTTGTGTCCTTACATTGTGGCTTAAAGTCCAACAACTATAAGTAAGCAAACCCTTAGTCCTCAGTCATCCCTTTCTTTGTCCTTTGTTCTTCAGACATAGTGCCTCTCCATGAGTGCCTCCTGAAGCCACTGACCACAGGTTTCTCATATAGCGTAACAGAAACAAAGAAGTTATCATACAATATGGACCACCAATCAAGAAGTTGTATGATGTACAAGATGAGTCATTAAGTGTGAAGGGAATGGTTGATGATGTGGAGGAAATAAATCATAGAAGAAAAGAGAAAAAGGGAGGTGATTGTAACATTACCCCCTTACTATGTTCAAGTGCCCACTTGAACCTCAAAAATCCCTATAGCCAGCACCAGGGGATCCAGTCATGTTGGCCTCAGTGGCATCATCAAAGTTGTAGTTGACATCAGAACTATGGGTAGTGTTACAGTTGGCTACTATTTTTTCCTGCATACACACTATCTGCCTAGCATTGTCTCAGTTCACCTATTTATAGTGCTATATGTTTCCATTGTCATGGACAATGCCTCCTAGTCATTTCTCTCACAATGACTCAGTATCCCTTTAAGCACACATTTCCTTATTTATGTTGTTCTGACCTGCCCTTGAGTTACTCTCTTCACATTATATATGCAACCTCTCCATGTATGTAGTTTCTCACACTTGTTCTATGCAATTATACATTCAACTTGTGTCCTTGACTTGTGGCATTAGTCCCACATCTCTAAGTATGTTAACCCCAAGTCCTCAGTTGCCTCTTCTTTGTCCTTGCCTCTCCAGACATAGTGCCTCTACATGAGTGCCTCCTGGAGCCACTGACCACAGGTTCTATGTTATGTGTAACAAAAGAACAAGTGTGCTTTTGACCCCACCTATTTAGAAGCAGGGTCTACCCTGTTGCATGAGAAGATACTTTGGACTTCATGACACTGATGACTCAGATTTCAAAGAACCACTAGCCCCAGCCCATACCACCACTCCAGCTATAAACCAACCACTAGTTCAACACACCCCCAAGATCCCTAGAAACCTCCAGCTTTGCCCCAGACCTCTCATCCCCAGAGCAACATTCTCCCCCATCATAAACTCAAGACCCCCTAGCCCCACAATACCACTTGCCCCAGAACCCCTTTTCCCAGAACCCCTTACCCCAGAACCCCTTGCCCCAGAACCCCTTGCCCCAGAACCTCTTGCCCCAGAACCCCCAACCCCAGAACCCCTTGCCCCAGAACCCCTTGCCCCAGAACCCCTTGCCCCAGAACCCCTT
>JBBPTY010001078.1:0-11430 GCA_038094335.1 Tylopilus aff. striatulus | reverse complement strand
ATTACGTCGAAACGCCACACTATGTTAGAGGTTCATTTCGAGTCCATTCCAGGTCAAGTAGGGGCGCACATGGCGTCGAGTACGATACACTTGTATATATTTGACGCGATAAAAGCCAACGTACGCATTGGCTTCTGTCCGCGAAAAAACTCCGAAATCGAGCCTTTTTATTTGCAAAGGGGCCAGCATGAACCGCTGAAGTTGAAGGTTTCACTTCGCTAGCCATGGATCGTCGCGCGACAGCATCGCGCTCTTCTCTCTCCAACACGGAGATGTTGCCGCTACGAGAACCGGGAATTGGGCTCTGCGGGAGCGGGTCTGCAGTCTTCTTTGATGGTTGCCTTTTTCCTGTGACAATATATCCAGGACAGAGGGCTGTCTCATTGGACTAGGTCAAATTTGACTTGAAATTGAAGGTGCCATGGCCGGGGAGCTCGGCCACGAGAAGCCGCGAAGGGGACGGACGACAAGTCGCCACCGCACAAAAGGAAGCCGTGAGTGGTTCCGTCATTCCAGAAACAGCGACACGGCCCGCAGTTCTCGTACGACAGTGTATCACAGTCACGGGTGTATGAGGAAAGACCCCAACTGATACCAGGCGGCGCCGTGCGCTTCGCTCCTAGGGCCCGGTAGGATGGGTAGGTAGAGTCGAACCACCAAGTGCCTCGTCCGGCCTTCTCTGGCACCCAGCGTGCGTCCATTGGTGTTGTCACCGCTCGCTGCGCGTCGCCACAGAAGGAGATTCGCTGGACCGAGTAACCAATGGACGGATCTGCACTACATCTTCTCCGGTTTTGTGAGGTCGCCATGGAAAGGGGAAATACCGAAAACGGCCGCATACTGGGCTGGAGCGTCAGTTCACGTCACCAGACTTGCCTTGGGCGGACATTAAGTGATGAATGACGAATATGTGCTTGATTGGATGACTTTGGGACGCAACCAGTGTGACGCAAAGCAATAACTTGTGTTCGGTTGGACCTATCGTATACAAAACGAATTAGAACACAAGTAGGTCGTGGTGACAGAACGAGATTGGAGCAGGAGCCCAGGCTAGTTTCGTATGTAGCTGGTGAAAAAGGTGTCCGGGCTGCTCTCGAATGATGATATTAATAGCAAGGCAGGGCTTCATTTATTCTCCTAAGCTAGGTTATGTGCCTGCTCGTAGTAGTTGGGGTGGGACTGGTTTGTCATTAGTGCACAGTCATGATCTGGAAAGAAGTCGAACGGTTGGCGAAGTCGCCGGGTATACGAATTTGAAGAATGGCCATTCGCCCTCGAGAAGCGGGTGGGGTTGGGGCTTTGTTGCCTATTTAGATGTAGACAGGGGTGACGACCCAGGGCACGAGGGGACGGGGACACGCGGAAAGGAGGCGTGCAGTGGAACCCTCCCACATGGTGACGGGAATGAAACAGCGAGTAAAACGCTCTGCTCCAGGCCAAAGATACGACTTGGAACTTTCCTGTTGTGTAAACGCATTGGACGGGGGGGGACTGGAGGATTTATTATTACATACGTGAACCCACACGATGTAGCTGTAGTACGTAGGCAGCTGCGACGATCGGCTTGCCCTTCCCTAGCAGTCGCTAAGGCCGCATCAATTTAAGGGCCGTAATTCGCATCCTGGGTAGCATTTTCAGCTGCTGTACGCTAAAATATTCCTGTACTGCACACACCTTGTAGACATGTCTACATACTTTGTAGCAGAAAAGTTCGATCAGAAAAATAAAAATTGAATTCAGGGATCATATATCTTGTGCCAAGCTTCGGCAGATTCCACCACGCGCCCTAGTGTAGCCAAGCGGGGCTCACCTTCAGCTTCCTGTCTTCGTCGTCGTTTCTCGCGTTCATCTCGAGCCCTTCGCCGACGGTGGTGACGGCGACGACACAACATGCCCTTCGAGCGATATCTTCGCCCCGATGAGTACGCTATCACCAACAACACCGACCTCGGTTACTACCACCAGGACCACAATGCTGCCCACGACGATGCCCACTGCCATTCTACTTACACTCAACACTCGTGCTTGTCCGACGCGGCCCACTATCACCGCCGTCACCCCCATGCAGTCCAGTTCCAGATCCCCCAGTTCATGCTCAATTGTCCGCCAACCCTTGCGCCAGGTGGTGGTGCAGAGGCCCTCCCAGCGGGTTTGCTGGATTGCGCACCGGGTTCAGTCGCTTCTTCCTGGTTCACCAACAGTGGGTTTGTGCCGTGCGTCTTACCCTCATCGTGCTACATTTGTGTCTTCATCTTCCTTCCAGCCTCCATTCCGCTCTGATCTCGCGACAGATTACTTCGGAGGCGACGCCTCCTGATCACACCAGCACCCCTTCCCAACTTTACCACCCTGACTTATCGCAACGCTTGCAGCCGAGTTTGCCTCATTGTCTCACTGTGGACATGGATCCGAGACAGCGCCCCCTTCCAGAATCGTCACTCTCGCACGAGGTCACTGCGCCATGTATCCCCGATCTCATCTCCCCCCCATCCACCGGTCCGTCTGATCCCGCTTCCTACTCTCCCTCCAATCCTCTCGAATCATCAATCTCTCTCTCTCTACCCGCATGTGCGCCATCCTCGATCGGTCTCCCAGTCTATTCAACGTCTGGCTTTGACGTTCTTTCCCTTCTCTCGCGGGTGGTGAACCGACTCAATCCCATCGTACCACTTGGTCCCGTGGATATGTCCTGCTCGTTCGTCATCGTAGACGTGAGACGTCACGACTGTCCCGTTGTCTATGCTTCTCCCACGTTCTGCCAATTAACGGGCTACAGCGAGCAAGAAGTTCTTGGACGTAATTGCCGCTTCTTACAATCTCCTACCGGCGATATCGCAAAAGGTGAACCGCGTCGCTTTGTCTCCCCAGAGGCCGTTTCCCACCTGTGCAGATCACTTTCGTCCTCCAAGGAGTGTCAAGTTTCCCTTATCAATTATAGGAAATGCGGCCAAAGCTTTATCAATCTCGTCACCGTCATCCCTCTCCGTGGTGGCGTACATAATACGCCCGAAGAAGCCGATGAAGTCGCCTACCATATCGGATTCCAAGTGGATCTAGCGGCACAACCGGCTCGGATACTCGATAAACTTCGTGACGGCAGTCATTATTCCCTCACCAACTGTACGTGGGGATCAAGCAACTTTTCCAGCGACGGTCGACTCCCCGGCGTGTGTCATGGTCTGGCTCAAGCCCAGAACATGACGAATGTCGGTTTCAAAGGTGGAAGACACGGGCAAATGATGAGCTTAGCGGTCTCCAAAGAGCTAAGAAGTCTCATGGCCGATACCACCTTTACGGACTCCGTACCCATTTCGACAGGGACAAATATGTCTGGTCCGACTGCTGCACTGGGTGGGTCAGCAGACCAAGGCAACAGCGCTACGACACCTCTCACGATGCTCGTATCGCCGCCGTCTAGCTCCACTTCCACGAATCGTATGTCGGCTAGCGGTAACGCCAGTGGCGGATCAGTCCCCGTCTCGTTATCCCCTTCCCTCTCTCTTCTACTTCTTGAATTTCTTCCAGATTTCTTGCTCGTTTTGTCTCTCAAGGGTGCCTTCCTCTATGTAGCGCCTTCCGTTCGGCTCGTCTTGGGCTATGAACCACAGGAGCTTGTAGGTAGAGGAATATCTGATGTTTGTCATCCTGCCGATCTAGTGCCACTCATGAGAGAGCTGAAGGAGGGGAGCATGGGTGGTCTCAACATTCCAGGAACCGGTGACGTTGGTTCGTCGACGGGTGTCGCATCCAACTTGCTGCCGAAATCAGTCGATTTGCTCTTTCGCGCTCTTCCCAAGACATCGACGCTCCCATCGTACAAGGGAAGGAAGAAGTCCTCTGCCGAGCAGGGTAGTTCTCATCCCACATCTCAATCATCATCCTCCCCAACGAACTGCTCAAGTGATTCGTCTGACAGAACACCACCACCTTACGTTTGGCTTGAGTGTCGTGGTAGGCTCCATGTTGAGCCGGGAAAGGGCCGGAAAGCAATTATACTGTCAGGGCGCGCACGATGGATGCCCAGCGTACGGTGGGGTAACATCGGAAGGGCAGGTGCCGTTGATAATACAGGGTGTCAAGGGAACGGTACCCATGTCGTGCAACACATGACGGCAGGTGACTCCCTTTTCTTCTCCGGCTTGCCGGATTTGAATATCACTGAACATGATTCGCTTGTAGAGCCTAGGTTATGCGAGACGCCTTCGGCCGAGCCAGGGGAAGTGTTCACTGAACCACTCGGATTTTGGGCACTGTTGTCGTCCCAGGGCACGTTCCTAGTGGCATCGGCGAGTGTAAGGGACGTGCTCGGGTGGGGAACCAGCGAGGTGATCGGAAGAAGCATCTGTGCCATGGTAAGAGATGGTCGAAGGGGTGTGAGAGAACATCTCGAAGCCGAGTTGGCCAAGTTGGACATATTCCAGGTATGCCACTTTCAATTCGCGTCTTGTCACATTTACATAAATTACCTCTTGGTTTGTGCAGGTGAGGGACATGGTTGACCCTCCGCCGTCGGTCGTGACAACATCTCTGGTCCATAGAGAGTCACATACGGTACCCATACGCCTTGCATTTTATCGCACACCGCGGTCCAATGACCGCGTGCCGCGTTCAACATCGAAGATTGGCGTTGCCTCTCCCCCCCGTATCCATCCGCTCAACACCCCACTGTGTCCGATTGTATGTCAGGCTACCGTTTTGTCAGAAGACGATGCCGGTTATTGTCCTCGGATGCAAGTTCCGCTCCATACAGAGCACGATGCCGAATCCTCAGATCGAATGATGTACGCACCTGATGCATCACTTTTCGACGAATTAGACACTTCGAGGGGGTCGAGTTGGCAATATGAACTCCAACAACTTAAATTCGCAAACCAACGGTTGCAAGAGGAGGTACACGCGCTCGAAGATGCTTGTGCAAAGCAAGGCACCGCATCCTCATTAGGCCCCATGGGACGTAATTCGACCGTTCCATCCAATCGACCCTGCTCGTCTTCCGTCACTACCGCCTCCCCAATGCCAATTCCTTCATCGACTCAGTTACCCCAGTTGAACTACTCACCGTTGATTCTACCTACGCTCTCTCCTTTATCCTCATTGCTTCCATCGAACAGCTTGCATGATCCAGACCCTCCGTCTTCGGGTTGGTCGTCCCTCGCTGGTGCAAATGGACACGCACCAAACTCCTTAAAACGGTCGTGGGGCTCAGAGGAGGGCCCGACGCGCTGAGTCCGGCGTTCATGGACATCTCGCGACGGTGCAGATCATGTAGACAGTGCAGGGCATTACGGACGTCGTCAGTGCAGCATCACACACATGTACCTGCTGCCTATGCATCTCTTTTCCCGTCCTCGACCGCCTTTTATTGTATCGCGTCTGTGTGCTTTCTTTGTCGCTGTCTAAGCATCTGTCCCCTGTGTCCGTTGCATATCCTCGTGACTGAATGTGCTATTTTTTTTTTTTTTTTTACTCTATGTTGGCACCATGTGTGGTTTCGAAATCACGCTGCGGACGACTTGTGCCCCGTCTCCTTGTAGTGCTCGCCTTGATAATCTTTGCACAGACTGCATCAGTAGTCTTTTACAAAAACTCTTTATGTAGCTTAAACTCAGCTTATGTGATCTTGTTGTGGCTCATGGCACTCATGATGCCACCTCCATGTCATTGCCAGCAAATTCACTTTGACTTGTTGGAGAGTTTGGGGCAAACTGCTGGTATGTCACTGGAACTCAATAATAACTTGAACTTGACTGTGACTAAGTTTGGTTCACTCAGGCTGCTGCGGCCCGTTATATCCCCGCAAGCTAGCTGGCAACCAATCATGTGAACACTGATGGCAGTGCCAATAGGCGCCTGCTTGGTTGCTGTATAACAAGGTCTACCATCACTTGGGCTCCTCCAGACGTTCTTGCGATCGATCGAGGTGTGCATTAATTTTTCGTCCGCTCAACACCTGCCTTACTTATCTGTTAGCATCGGCTTTCTATCCAAGCAAAAGCCTAGTGATCAGATAACACCGAGTCTCCTGCCTTTGTAAAGGTATGTCACACCGTCATCTCTTGAGGCATTTTCCACTGACTCGCAGGAGAATGCGTCTCCTCAATTCAAGATCGAGACAAGTAGAGTTATTACATCAAGCTCCTGCTCACTACGCGATCGTTTCTCACCGATGGGGAAAAGAAGAAGAAGAAGTCCTTTTCAGCGATATCGGTGATCCCACGCGCACTCAAAGCAAAGGCAAAGGGTACGAAAAGATCCTCGGTTCCTGTAACCAGGCATTGCAAGACAATCTCGACTATGTTTGGTTGGACACCTGTTGCATCGACAAGGGCAACCACACCGAACTCAGCGAGGCCATCAACTCGATGTACAAGTGGTACCAGAAGTCAAACGTCTGCTATGCCTACCTGCACGACGTCAGCGACCCTTCCAGATTCACGGAGAGCGACTGGTTCACGCGGGGTTGGACCCTGCAAGAGCTGATCGCACCGAAACGCCTCAAGTTCTTCACAAAGGACTGGACCCTCATCGGGAGCCGGGAGGACTTGATAGATCCCATTGCAAATCGCACTGGGATCGACCCCGAAATCCTGCGCTCTAGCCGAATCCCTGGAGAAGTGACAATATCTCAAAAGATGGTTTGGGCGGCAGGCAGGCAGACGAGCAGGGTGGAAGACAGGGTGTACTCGATGTTGGGCATACTTGGTGTCAATATGGTTCCTATATACGGGATAGAGGAAGGCGCTTTCGAAGACCTGCAACACAGTATCATCGCGAAGTCTCTCGATCAAACCCTCTTTGCTTGGTACCGCAACGTCGTTCCAGCTGAAGACGAGACAGCGGACGAAGTCCTGCCCCCTGAACCGGCTCCTACACCGACTCCTGTGCAGGCGCTTGCGCTAGCACCAGTTTCCACTTCCGGGACAGCCGCTGAACAGATCTCCCAACCAGCACCCCAAGAGTCGGCTACCGATGGGGGGGATATCAGCACCACGTCGCCGAACACGACAGGGCTCCTTGCATCCTCTCCTGATCAGTACTTGAAGTCCTACGAAATCTCCGAAGGTGACTTTCGCAAGAACTACGTCGACGGCATCCGAGATCAAAGCTACCGCTCGCACTTTTCTGTCAGTAACAACCTAGTCCACATCTCTGTGCCTATCAAGCACGTTGAGGGCAAGATTTGGAAGGCAGTTTTACGCTGCAGCCTCGAGCCCCCCGACGGGGAGCAGATTCAGCGTCCCCTTATCATCTACCTTGAAGAGGTCCAACCGTTGAAGTACGTCCGAATCCACCTTCCGCGTCCGGAGGTGGAGGTGGAGGCAGCTGAGAACCAGACCGATGAGGTTAAGGATGTTCCTGGGAGCTTGGAGCGATTGAGTGATGTGGAGGCCAAGCTGGAGGGATATGTATTACGGGACATTGATGTGGTCGGCAAATACGGCGAGACTGTCCCCGAGGGCCAAACTCAACGGCCATTTTCCGAAGATCCGGATGTACTCCCCGTGCCTAGCGAAGACGAACGTATCGCAGCGCTTCCTCGACACCCTCCAGGCGTGAAAACTACCAACATCATTGTCTGCGGAGAGCCGGGCGTCGCCGCAGGCAGGGTGATCAACCTCATCATTGGCAAAACTATCATCAAGCCCCTCACTGACTATGACCGTGAAACAATGGCAGTCACGCCGATTGACGCTACCCTCCAACCTAAAGACGCCAACCACAAATCGAGGAACATCCGCATATTCTACATTATCGGCCCCCGAGATCCGTATCTCGACCTTGATATCTACCACGCCGCTATCCGAAATATGTACCAAATGGTGCAGCATGTCAAAGACTCGGGGGGTATTCACCTCGTACTGCTGTGCATGGTCGGAAGCAAAGTGACAGGAGCGGTGGAGAGCAACTACCGCATGTTCCATGACTACATCTGTCAGAAGGAGGTCCCGACGATGCTCATCGCCACCGGTCTAGGGAAGACGAAGCGAATGGAAGACTGGTGGGACAAACACAAGAATGATCGGGAGCTGAAAGCCATGAATTTCATCAACCACGCATGCATCACGGTGTTGCAAGGCGAAGACAAGGAGCACGAGAAAAAGTATGAGGATTCGGTGCAGTTGCTACGGAAGCTCGTCACCGAGTTCATGGAGGAGCTGGAGAGAACGCAGAAGGCGGGGTATTGCCCGGTCGACATCGATCACTGGTTTGTGAACATGGGCAAACGGGCGATGGACCTTCTCTTGCTCGGTCAGAAGAAGACTATCAAGCAAGACTCCGTCGCAAAGGCCCTGAAGGAACCCAAGGCTTCAAGGGATGAGAAGACGCAGAAACAGTGGTTCAATTTAACTGACGAGGAGGCGAATGATCTTGCGAGACAAATGTTTGATGAGCATGCCATGGAACCGTAACCAATATTGGATTGTATTCTTTGACCGACTAGGTATACCCAAAGGGCGAAATGGAGGTTTGTCATTCGGCGACGCGTGAACCTAGATTTGGCATAATGAATCTCAAAACATTCCTCCTGTAATGCCCTTAGACGGGTTGGAGAGCTTGCTGACGAATGGTGGTCTGCGTCGGCTGGCAGGTGCACAACAGCAAGGAGGTGGCAATCCTTTCAGTAGTTGCTTCCCTTTGCTGTACCAGAGGCACAGTAATGGTAATCACGAAAGAAATTTTTCTTCAATCTGGGGCGTCCCACTCACGTTCCTCTTCAGTGACTCTACACTCGGTTCATGTGTCGAAGGCTGAAGCATGTGCTTGACTTCTTCGACCTGGCGACACACGTACGAAACATCCCGGTGGGTCCTCGTCGTCGGAGCTTGGCGCAAAGGTATGTTGGGAACGAAGCTCGTCTTGTATCGCGCTTGACTCGCCAAAACAGACATGTCGACACTCACGTCTGGGGAATCCCAAAGCAACGTGATTCCATGCACCCCCCGGAAGTTGGAATTGCAGGGCCAGATGCCGGCCAAAGCCTGTCGCGGCACCAACACTTGTTGCTGTCAGTGATAGCTGCGTTCTCGACGTCTGCCACCTATTGGCACTCAGCACATTGTCGTTGTCAAAATGGAACGCACGGGCTGGATGAGACTCCATAGAGATTATGCATCTTTAATTTCCACCGCCGCGCTCTGGCCTGTCCTCGTCAATCTAGCGGTATAATAATCCACGAGACCCATGAGTGTGGCCTCCGCGTACACGCAACCAGGGAAAATAGCATGTCTTCAATGCGATCTGCGGCTCAGCGAGATTTTTGCATGGCTGGGAACGGGATAAGAAGCGTATTGCAAAGGAGGTGCCTCGACAAGGCCAATTTGCAGGGTTTTCAAGTTCCCTGGTGTCCTGGCCAGACTACGAGCTGCAGTGTGCCATACGACGAGCGCCTTGGGATAGCGATAGACCCGCTGTCCCATGATTTCGCCCATCTTTTGCACAAGCTCGTCGATATCCGTACTGGTTTCGTCAAAGATGTCGCGCATGGTGGATAGAGTGCTAGCTCGTCAGTCTCATTTGGCGCGGAAGATAGGTGAAACATGTCGTCATCGGAGTTATTCATAAGGGCATGTAAGATTTTTCTACGACATCGTCCCGGCTGCCAATGAGGGTGCAAGACACGCTGCACAGTGAGACCTTCCATCGCTTTTACTCGGTTACCCGGCTTCCTTGCTGACTCGGCATCTGTGATCCAACCGTGTATAGCTTTCATCATATTTTGCAGCACCTTGGCTCACGTCTGCTACGTGTCTTCTGAGAGCTCCCACTGGAGTGTGTCTGCAACCCATCTGGACTTCAAGCTTCATTGACGGCATGCTTGGGAAAACTCATAGTTGACGAGCCACTTGCAGGGGATCTCTGGGCCATTCGAGGACCAGTTATTGAGCAATTCATAACAGCCATACTTTTTTCCTCCCCCTGAAACGCCCATGAAACCTCACGCGACTGCGCAAGCGAACGAGAAGCTCGAGAGACTCGATCTGACGAGCGTGGTGTGCGCACGGTGATCGAACGCGGACAACGCAACCTGGACATCCAGCGATATTGAGTAGCGAGAAGTACCCTCATTGGGCTGGGAAAGTGGTAAGACTCGCTGTCGAGCCCCGGGCGGCACTGGAGCGCTACCTCTCTTGGACAACGCCATGGAGCGAACATGCATGTTTAGGATTAATTTCGCATGAAGGGTATGAGATGGTGCGGGCCATCGGTTCTAAGCGACAACCAAGGTATTGACTCGGTTACTGGCTTCGATGACGGCGATAACTTCTTCGGCTTGCTGATCATTGTCACATATAAAGGTGGTAAATTGGCGTAGAAGAGAAGGAATGCTTTTTTTGCGGATCTTGGAGAGCGATCTCTGCATGTTATATCCGTAAAGGAGGCTTGTAAGGGTACGGATGCACCCCCCCCTTCCTCTCGGACATCTTTGGGATCTCTACTAGGCGAGATGGTCTCGACATGGACCGGGAAGACAGGGGGTGTACTGATAAGATTGGTTTCACCGCGATGCGCGGTGTGAGTTCGAGGGACCGCGTCACAAATGTCTAATTAGGATGGGCCAATTGAAACAGCCAGCGCGCAAAGAGCTTGTAGTAATAGAGAAAGAGTAAAAAGACAACAACATTCACAATAGCAGGTAATAACCATAGTAACACCTTTCAACCCAGCTGCGCAAAGCTGCCATCGCTCACCGGCCCGACCTCTCCTTCGATCGGCGTCCCCGAAGGGACCTCACTCACAGGCGTACCCTGACCGGTCGTACCGAGATTGGCGTTCTTGCTCAACTCGGCTCGGACGCCGTCCAACATCCGCTTCAGATTCACCCGCTCGTTGACAAGGGCCATGCGCGTGCTCTCCAGTCCCTTTCGTTCCTCTTCCAAGAGTTCCTCTAGCTCCTCAAATGCCGTCGTCTTCAGCTCCAGTTTCGTTAACGTTAGCTTGATCAAGGACGCGAGCGTGCTTCGGATCGTCACGTCCTCCGCCTCCGCCAGTGCCACCGCAGCCCGCGCAGACGATTTGAGCGCGAGCTGCGCCGCACGCGCCACCTGCGAATGCGGTATCTTGGGCGCGGACTTGCTAGTCGGCTCCAAGGGCTGGTCGACGACCATGTCGGTCGCCTGTACAGCCGGCGCGGCGCTCTTGGTCGACGGCTCGTCGTTGGGCGCTACCGCCACACCCACCTCCGTGACAGCTTGCTGCATCGCACTCTCCCCCCTGGCTTTCTCCCCCTCCACACCTTCCTTGGCGTCCCCTTGTTTATCACCCTCATCTTCCTTGGTCGCACCGCCCTCGGCGAGAGCGTGCATCGCAGCCTTAGCTGCCTCTGCGGCAACGGCAGGGTTAACCACTCCCGCGAGGAACGCAACCACGCTCATGACAGGATTGTCCGCCTGCTCGAACGGAACACGTCCATATCTAAGCGGTCCTTGG
>JBBPTY010001077.1:0-11431 GCA_038094335.1 Tylopilus aff. striatulus | reverse complement strand
AATGAGTGAAAGGAGGTAAAACAAACTGTTTCCTATTATCAGAACCGTCCGGTTTGACGTTCTGGGCTGATACCATCGGATCCGGTCGACCAGACTAGGCCAGACAGCTCGGATGGACTCGGGCTTGCTCGGCTTGGCTCGGCGCTTCGTGCAGCAGACACCAGGCAACCTAGAACACTAGAAATCATGCAAAATGGGACTTACAACTGTAGCGAGCATCTGGCTCCTACAACGCGTAATGTAGAACCTGTGATTAGTATCTCCAGGAGGCACTCATAGAGAGGCACTACATCTGGAGAGGACTAGGACGAGGGAGGGGCGACTGAGGACTAGTGATCAGCTTACTTAGAAATGTGGGACTTAGAGCCACAGATCTAGGACACAGGTCAAACGTTGTATAAGCGTAGAACAAGCATGAGAATCTACATACATGGAGATGTAGCTACTTAAGTTAAAGAGGAACTTGAGGGCAGGTTACTACGGTATAAATAAGGAACATGTGACTATGGGGTTACTGAGTCATCAGAAAAGAGGGATGACTAAGGAGGCTATGTTCGTAGTGAAGTAAAGGTACAGCAAAGAGAACCAGACCAACAAAGGTAGCGTAAGGCAGTATAGTGATAGTAAGAGAGGCAGAGAAGCAGTGGACTGTAACAGTTTCATTTCCATTTTCATTCATATCCATGCTGTGCAATGGTAAGGCTATGCTTTATGACTAATCTTATTCTAGAACACTATGACATCACTATGACATCATATGGAACCATCTAGAACAATGATGTCATCATGACTAATGATGACTCGGTATGACTCATGCTTATCTCAGCTGTGCTTGCTGCGCACACAGCCTCACTTATCTACCAATGATAATTCATGACACTATGGTTCCACTTTCATAATCCCTTATTTATATATATTAGAACCACAACATGTACAAACAGTAGAATAGTATATAAACCCCAGGTGCTAGGCTGGATGTCCTCCAGTCTGGTATCCTCTTATCCACACATCTAAAGTACCTCCACAAGCTACAAGCTAGTGGGCTAAACCCTTAGACTCTGATAAAGTCTTTGTTGGTTTCAATTAGGCTCTTCCTTGGAGTAGCTGCAAGATATATTTGTTGTCTTACACTGCCCTTGTTATCATTCTGGTTGTACCCCCTCCTTGTTGTCACTTGGTGGTGCTAGGCTGCTGTTGTGCTCCCCCCCCTCATTATTGTTCTGATGGTGGTGGGTGCACTATTGCATTGCTACCCTGCTGTCATCATTGTTGTTGTGGTGGTGGTGATTGCACCATTGTGCTGGCCCCACCCTCATCATCATTGAAGTGGTGGTGGGTGTGCTGTTACATTGCTACCCCTGCCATTGTTGTCATCACCTCATTGTCATCACAGTGGTGGTGGTGTGCTGATATGTTGCCCCTGCTGTTGTCGTTGTCACTGTGGTGGTTGGTGTGCTGTTGCACTGCCCCCATGCTTGTGGTCATCATCACTGTGGTGGTGGGTGTGCTGTTGCACTGCCCTCATGCTCATGGTTGTCATTGTGGTGGTGGTGTGGCACTGTTGTGTTGCCCCCACCCTGGTCATTGTTATTGTGGGAAAAGAAGCCTAAAGAAAAAAATGAGCATAGATGGTAGTCTGAGTAGCTGAGGAACAAGGCACCACAGGCTTTAGTCTATGCATGAGAAATGAGGAGGCTTGCCCCTCTTGCTTCCACTCCCCTTGTGCTCTCAGTGGGTTGCTTGAAGGTCATCCATTGTAGTCCTAGATACTCTCCTTTCATTGAAAACTATCACCAATAATGCAGAACCCTCATGACATTGCCCCACCTGACTACAAGAATGATTGCTATGTGCCCACTCAACAACAACTTATCGACTCTTTCAACATCACCCAAGAGGAAGTGGCTTGTTGTCTCTTCAAACTGTGGCAAGCCCAGCACCTCCTTGACATCCAGGACTGGGAAGTACAGGAGGAACAATGAAATGTGCAGTGCCAACAGGAACAAGAGCTGCTTTGCCAACAACAAGAAGAATCAGAACATTGTCGCTGAGAGGAGGAAGAGGCCTCCAAGATAGAGGAAAAGAAAAGGTGTCATGCCAAATTCTTACCCTTCAATGACACCAAACCATCCTCCACCATACCCATCATTCCTTCCCCCCATGCCCTGCGCAGACTATGCAAAGGGGAGTATGTTGAGCTCTACTACTTCATGAACAAGGGGCTGGCAGATGCTGTCTCTGTCTCCCACTCAGTGGATGAAGAGGCCCTCACCCTTGTCCAGGACACCAAAGGCGACCATTCATTCATTCCCATAGCAGCAGCCAAAGCCAAAGATCTTGCAATACCTGATTGCAACCTGACTTGGGACCAGCTTGATGAATCAACACACAGACTCCTACAAGCCATGAAAGAGGCAGGATGGGGAGAAGACTGTCTGGACACTCACCTACATTTCTGGATGGGTTTAAGTGGCCATGAGTGGTGACACAACACTGACAATACTGCCTGCCAAGTGCTGATTCAGTATCAGGCCACATACAGGAGGCATTGGCACGACACCTTGGGCACCCCATTGTCTTTCAACCTCAAATACATAGACCAAGAGGCATTGAACAAACTCAAGTTCAAATTTGTGAGTGCAGTCCAAGCAGCCATTACCAATCAAGCCAGGCAGGTGAGTATTCTTTTATGCGGCCACAAGATGATAACTTACTGTCCTCCTTTCCCCCACCCCATCCAACTACCTACTACACTCTACCACTCCATACTTCTACACCTATCCACCCATCTTCACCCTTATCTTTCCCTGGGCTTCATGCCCTGGCCCTTGGAACTTCCCCACTACATGGCCAATTGGCACGTGGCAATGGTTTTGTAACATGGCTCAACCAATGGACCTACGCATGGCTGCATGATGACCTACACTGGCATGCTTGCCCACCAACAGGCCATGGAGAAACTAGTGGCTTCAGTGGCTTCACTCCAGTCCAGCCGACCAACCCCCTCACACTCCCTCCCCCACTTCCCAGCCCCCATGAGTAACCCAACCCCCCTGGCAGCACATTACTCAAGCCTCCCTAAACATCCCATCTTGCCATCACAGGATGCTCAGCAGGGACCTCACAAATGGAGCAAGCCCTTTTGACCCCATGACAAAACCTTACTGGGAGGGCTCTATCCCCACTGCACAGTCTGCCTCAGCATTGACCCCCACACCACTCCAGTTGTCGAATGTAATGCCGAGAAACTGTGGGATAACAAGCATGACTCCTATGCCAAGTGAGTCAATTGTGTACTTGTTGTCAAGTCGACCAAAGAAAGACTCTGTCCATGTTGGCAGTGCCAAGATGGTTGTACAGAGTGACACTCCCTTGCCCACAAGTGTTCAGGATGCGGATCACCTACTCATGGAGCCTCTGGGTGCCCTAGAGCACAGAAAATCCCAAGCCCTAACACCATATAACCCTGATGCATGGAAGGAACTCATCTCCTGAGCTGGCCTGCAGGGCAGATTTGGAGATGTCCCACATGGGCTACAGTATGGTTTCATAATTACCTTTCCAGATATCCAATGTATCCAAACCCCACTCAATTCCCCCTCAATCATTACCTACCACGATCGTTTTATTAGCTTAATTAACAAAGAGACTTCCAAAGGTAGATACATTGGACCTTACCCTTTGTTGTTAATACACCAATTTATTGGACCCTTCCAAACATCTCCCTTATTACTTATACCTAAAGCTAGCAATCCCAGAAAGTTTAGACTCATACAGAACTTCTCCTTTCCACACACACCTGACTGCACTAATCCCTCTTTGTCCATTAATTCACAGACTAACCCCCACAAGTTCCTGACCACGTGGGGAACCTTCTCTATAGTTTATCTCACAGTGGCATGGCTTCCCCCTGGTTCCAAGCTAGCCACATGAGATGTTGCAGAGGCCTATCACATGATTCCACTCCATCCCTCACAATGGCCTACTGCAGTAGTGCACATATCAGAAAACGAAGCATGCATTGACACATGTCTTGCCTTTGATGCAGCACCATCAGCAGGCGTATATGGCCATGTCACTGATGCAGCAGCTGAAATTATTCACTTCCATGGCATCAGCCCCCTGGATAAATGGGTCAATGACCACATCTTCTTTCATATCCCCCATAAGCAAGTAACATCTTACAATGCAGAGTGTGCAAGATGGAACAGTGAAATAAGCACAACAAGTCCTCTACATGTGGGCAGTTGCATATGGTACCAAGGACGTACCCTACAAGATGGCTCACATGAGGACTACAATGAATCATGTACACACCTGATATTCGATCATTCCCAGGTCTCACCCAGAATGGGACAAGACACAGAGTTCTCATATTCCATGGTGGACATAGACAGGATATCTGAAACCCTAGGCATACCTTGGGAGACATCAAAAGACCAACCATTTAGCACATCTGCCACATACATTGGCTTCAAATGGGATCTACAGAAACACACAGTATTCCTTTCAAAGGAGAAGAGAACGAAGTATCTGTGAGCAATTGAGCAATGGGAACAATGCCCAGTACATGTATTAGAAGATGTACAGAAGCTCTATGGTAAACTCCTCCATGCAACTTGTGTTGCACCAGCAGGACAAGCATATCTAACTGGGTTTGAGTGCATGCTGATCATGGACAAGGCAAAACCCTTTTTACCTCACTGCCCTGACAAAGCAATACATGCAGATTTAGCATGGTGGAAATGGCTATTGAAATCAGAGGCAGCTTCCCTACCCATCCTCCCCCCACCCAACTTCATTGATATACAAGCCTTTTCAGATGCTAGCTCTGGCTTTGGTATTGGGATCATTATTGGAAAACGCTGGTGAGCCTGGCACCTCCTTCCAGAGTGGAGAACCCTCAATGGAAAGTGTGATATTGCCTGGGCAGAAGCAGTTGGCTTACTCCTACTTGTTCACTCCCTCACTAGCTCCCTTAACCAGAATAACAACCTCATTCTCTACTGTGACAACACCAGTGTGGTCAAAAGCTGGCGAGCTGGGAGACACCACAACACTTCCATTAATGCCATCTTCAAAGACATACACACTCTCCTTGCTCACCCATGCCCACCTGTTGCAGGAATCCTGGTCCAGTTTGTCCCCAGTGCCAGCAACCCTGCTGATGGCCCCTCAAGAGGTATCTATGGTCAACCTCACCTCCTACTCCCCCACATCCCCCTCCCCCAATGCCTCCAAGGGCTTGTTGTTGACTGCAACCACACAAGCAACATCACCCACAAACACCAACCTGGTACAAACAACTACAAGTCTAACACTACTTAGCACATTGACAGCACTCAGTGTGAATGTGAGATGTGAGAACATCTCAGCACTCTGGAGCAATCCTACAATGTACTCATCCAACACTCCCTCCTTGGATGAACACACAAACTCTAACTGCTTTGACCATCCCATCACCCCAAATACACCCAACACCAAACCCCGACCCTATAGAGCTGACCTCCACCCGGCCCCCTCCCCACTGAGACCACACTGCCTAGCAAGACACCACCTCATCCTCTGGACCCCCAACATCACTACACCACAAGCAGAAGGAGAGAGATCACCTAAACTCACAGACAAAGACAAGGACTGCATCCTGCAGGTAATAGGAGCCTCCTGGACAGATTCCACCAAGGAGCTATATGGCACTGGCCTCCTGGTATACCACATCTACTGTGATGTACACAACATACCAGACAAGCTCCAGGCCCCCATTTCACCCACACTGCTTGCAGCTTTCTTAGCTAGCTGTGCTGGAGCATGTGCTGGATCTACAATTGCAAACTATGCAGCAGCAATACAAGCCTGGCATGTCCTTCATGGACTTTCCTGGGACATCAATGAAGTAGAATACCATGCACTACTAGAAGGAGCCTCCTGTCTCACCCCTACTACCTCCAAGTGACCAAAGCAGAACCCCTTCACCATACAAATCCTGGAGTGCTTTCACATGGCCATGAACCTCACCAACCCATGTGATGCAGCCATCTATGCTTGTCTGGTATGCACCTTCTTCTGTATCACCCGACTGGGTGAATTTACTGTCCTGGCCATAATGCACTTTGACCCATCTGCCCACATTACACAAAATGCTGTGTCGTTCACCTGCAACCACCAGGATCTCCCAATCATTAAGTTCTCTCTCCCTCACACCAAAACTTCAATAAATGGTGAGGACATGCATTATGCACCCCAAGAAACACCCTCTCCCACTGACCCCAAAACAGCACTGCTTGCCCACCTCTGAATCAACAATGATGAACCAACCGTGCACCTCTTCTTATGGAAACACCCATTAGGATAATACTGGCCATTATCCAAGAAGGAGGTAACCAAGCATATCGATGCTATTGTGCATAGTAACCCAGAGCTTCCAGACCTAAAAGGACACAGTCTGAGAGTGGGGGGCACCCTGCACTACCTCCTAGCTGGGGTCCCTTTTGATGTGGTCAAGACCATGGGAAGATGGTCCAGTGAGGCTTTCACACTATACCTTCGGCACCATACCCTAGTACTCACACCCTTCCTACAACAACACCTGGGGACACTAGAGAACCTACAAAGGTACATCCTCCCCCCAGTCAGATAGTATCTGCAGTATGTAGTCGCTCCTAGACTGTTGGGAACCTCACTAACACTGGTGTGCATCACTCCTCTCCTAAACAGTGGGTCACAGCACACTCGCCCCAACAATCTAGAGTCCAGCTTTGGGCCAGAAAAGCCTATGGTTTTTTGCCCATTCCTTACATGTATCACCTTACCCTAGTTAGACACAATGCAGTTCCTGATAACACTATTGACCCTTTGCCAGCCCCGCAGCTTAACACACACAGAGAATGATAATGAGGTAAAATGCTGAGTCATGAATGAACTTGACATTTTCTCAGTTTTTGAAGATACATTGTAGTACATATTACACTTAGTTGCTACACTTTTATTACAGCTGTGTACTTACTTATGTGGCTGCTGTCATGCTCATAAGGTTACTTTGTCACTTTTGCATCACTTTTGTTGCTTCTGTGCCTTTCACTGCTGAGAAAAGTAACAAAAGCCTGGTAAAGTAACTTGTAAATTTGCTGATGTTGAGAAGGGCATAGCTTTCAGTGGTGGTATTCATGCCTGTGACATGAATTGAATCAGTCCATCAATGTTTTGGAAAGTGTCATACCCTCTAAAGCCATAGTTCCAATATTATCTTTTATAAGAACTGGAATACCATGGAGAGCACTTTGCAGCCCATGAACTAGGTGCTCATGGTCTAGCATGGCAGCTACCTTGAGGGTGAAAGGGTTTTTCTTGAGCACAGCTCGAAGGGCAGGTCCCTAAAAATTTACTTCTTCAATATGGGCAAAATATACCTATTTGAGTTCATCAAAAGCATAGATGTGCATACATTCCTAGATTATTTACCTTGACCAAATCAACACTGCTGAACTGCCCTAAGGTCAGTCCTGATTGAAGTTCTGTTAATGACACCTTGTATAGGTCTGATAGAGGGGTGGTTATTGCTGTGAAGACAAATGTTGAATGAACCAGAAGGAGGCCAATGCATGTCCATTTTACTAAATGCTGAAGGAAGACCATGCTAAGTTGCTGGTAGAGTGAAGGGATGTGGCACATCAGAAAAATGTCAAGCATAACTTCATTCTGACATGTCACACTATTTGTGACACATAGACTCAGACCTTCACCTTTCTTTACAAATCTAGGGTGGGTCCAGTCAATGGAACATCTTGCAGGTGTGTGGCTCAGCCATGAAGCAGTGAATGCTTGTCCATAAACTTGAAGATTCAACTTGAATAAAAGAAGGCTGATAGCAAAGTGTAGCACTGTAGTGGATGGTGGTAACTGCTGAGTATTAGAGCTTTGTGATAAGTGGCCCAGGAATGTTGTTCACACTTGTTTGAGAACAAGCTTGCCACAGGCCTCAGCCCTTGAACAGTTGGTGTGCATACATACATGTCAAGCCATGGAGGCTTCTAGAGTAAGTCTAATCAATTATATGAGTATGAAGTGGTGTCCCTGGCATGACCAGGTTGATCTATACATTGGGAGCATTGACCTGGAAGGTTGAATTCTGACTTGATCATCAGCAAATCATCCAATTACTTTACTGTCACTTTTGCTTGGCTATTAGGCCATATTGATATAAAGTAAAACAGCACTTTTGAAAGTAGATCACACATCTTGCATCTCACTTTTGAGCTACTTTCAGACTACTTTTGGGCTGCTTTTGAGCTACTTTCAAACTGCTTTTATGCACCAATTTACTTCACACACACCATATATAATTAGCCTGTAGTAGTGCCTACTAACATGTAAAAGTAAGTTACTGTGATTGTGGTGATGGTGGGTGTGCCATTGTGCTGTCCCTGTGCTTGTGGTCATCATCACTGTGGTGGTGGGTGCACCATTGCACTGCCCCTGTGCTTGTGGTCATTATCACAGTGGTGGTGTGGCACTGTTGTATTACCCCCACTCTGGTTGTCATCATTGTGGGAAAAGGAACCTGAATAAAAAAATGAGCATAGAGAATGATAATGAGGTAAAATGCTGAGTCATGAATGAACCTGACATTTGCTGATGTAGTCACCTGCAAGTCACCTCCTCCTTCAGATCAGTCTATCTGTTGTCACATCTCAGCCACAGCAGGCAACTGGAGGAATGTCATTTAATATATGGTCTGACATGACCACCAATGCCAAGTTGACATTGGGGCAGTCCATCACCCAACATATCATTTCATTAGGGACTAGTACTAGTTATCAGATTCTAATACTATATAGTGACAGTGGTCATACTTTAACATCTAACATACTTGAACTGCTTTTGGACCAGTATTTACTTTATGAATTATATAAAGTTAGCTAAAGTGATGGAAAGTAATATAAGGATTTGCTAATGATCCCAAGGTCACTTTCTCTGAGTCCTGAGCTTGTCATTGCTATCTTCTATATAAGATGTGGATCCTGTGCAATCAGGATATCAGCTAGTTAATGTAAGACAGGTGATGCTTGGTGATCCCAAAACTCAAAAGGACTATGTGACTTTTGAGTGGAAGATTCAAAATAATGGTTGCTGATCTGTGCCTGCTATTGAAGTCGGGGAAAGTGGATGAAAACAATGGGCAAGTACATAATCCAGCTTCCTTCTGAAAAACAGATAGTGAGACTGAAATATTCATTGGGTTGATAACAATGTCAGGCATGTCACATCATGGCAAGCACCTGAAAGAGATTGGTTTAGAGCACATTCAGTAACTTGAAAGTGGTCATGGATGGTGGGCTATTGACTACAGTTGACTCCCTCATAACTGATACCAGGTATAACCAATACTCCCTGATAACAGATACATTCCAGAATATTCTGACTTGGTTTGCAGGGATTTTGCACCTAAACATCACATCAGCTGCTAACATGCTTGTCATACTTGTGGGATTTGGCAAGCTTCTTAGCATAACATTTCCATACACTCAATCACCCCTAGTAGCACTTCAATATTTACTAATATTCCTAGTTTGAACACTTTCCAAAGCAGAAAATAACAGAGCTGAAATTGAATCAGGCAACAGGCCATGTGTCAGGCACCAGTATTACAACATATTCATTTATAGAGTCTTTTTTGCACCACCAGGTGCAGTGGACATAATGGTGCCATCAAATACTGCCATACCACCCAAGTGAGTGTCATCATCATTGTTGCTCATGACAGCAACAATGTTTCCCTTCTCCTCCCTCAGTTCCCACTTGATTTCCCTGTTTCTGGGGTCATTTCAACACTATTTTTCAATGTGAATCCAGTCATTTGTGTCCCAAGGGCCCATTCTTGCATTCTCATGAATGGTACATGTAGTGACAACATCATGTGACCTTGTTGATTGCCTCTGACCTAGTAAGTCTAGCTCACAGTACCCATGAGGCAGCCATTTCAGCACACACCCCATGCCTCTCCCCTTTTGACATGTCCCAACAATGGTCTCTCAAGTATTCTCATTCTATCAAGTTTATTGTTGGTACTTTGTGATCAAGTGCTTATTCCTGATGTAGGAGCTAGCAGCTCACTATGGTTACAAAAAGAAAGATTGGGAGGTTTTGTTCACAGGTCCCCTAGGTTGTCCCAAGTCCCTGTCATCCATCTGAGTCAGGAGTCTAAACTGACTTTTGATATGTCTCCTAGAGTTCAATTTGAAGATTCAGATATGTTCTTTCATGTGGTGGAAGTTATTTTCACTTAATTTCACTCTTTGGCATAGGACTTGAACTCAGATGCATCAGCTGATTAAACTTGGTTGCATGGTTGAGTAGTTGAGGTTGCTTACATGGCTGGTTTGACCCCTGGAGATGATCAGACTCCATTCCATCAGTCTGTCCTTGTCAGATTTGACTTGGGTCAGTCAACCTTTAGCATTTTCTTGACATTGCAGCCTTGTCCTATGACTTGGGGGCCTCATGACAGTTATTTTCTTGACATCTTTGACATTTCCAGTCTTAGGTATGCCCAGACTATAAAGTATGTACTTTGGTACTTGAAATTTATTTTTCTGCTCCTTGGAAAAAGTGATAGAAGGTCACCCATAGTCTCTAGGGAACTGCTGAGGTTGTCCTTAGTCACTATCTCTTCTACCTTTCATCCAGAAAAGTTACCCAGATTAAAAACCCCTGTCTTTTGCTATCTTTGCCTGGAGGTCCTCAGGGAAGATCTTTTCTTGCTCTCTGCTGTCATCCTAGTCATCCCTTTACACAACTACCTCCCTGGAACCCCTTTAGGGATGAGATTTGCTCACTCCCTTCTTTTCTTCTGTTGATCCTTGACACCAGTCTGGGTTGGCAGCCCCTCACTTATCAAGAGTCCTTATCTTTCTTACACCAGGCTAGCCAACTCAGCCAATCCCAACTTGCCTCAGAACACTCATGACATCAATGATGTTATGCTGCAGGTCTCACAGGACTCAGTGAAGAATCCCAGGACATTCTGGGTGATATTCAATCCCCAGAAGATACACTATTTTACAATAACAATGATATGGTTAACATGGTGATTGATGCACCTAATTCCCCTCAACAAATGGAAAGTGAGCCATCTGACAAGACTGCAGATGACCTCTTAGCATGTTTGGTTCTTGAGATGATAAACAACCAGTGAGTCACTGATCCCTGCAGTTCCTCATCTGACAAACTGTAGGCCCTGTGTATTCAAAGACCATTGCACTTGGTGACAAAGGGTAGAACACATCCACACTAGCTGGAGTCCCTTTTATGAGTCTCTCATCATGACATACCTCAAGTTCAGATTCCCTTCACAAAGTCCTTCACCCCTCAACCCCCCACCACCATAGTATGACTTCACCATTGACATAATCAACATCTACACCCTTGAAACCTC
>JBBPTY010001076.1:0-11434 GCA_038094335.1 Tylopilus aff. striatulus | reverse complement strand
TGACATTATGTATCTACCTGTAAGTTTGTATGACTAGGTAGACAGTTAGTATTGTAGTGTGGTGAATAGACTAGTGTCTCACCTCAGTGGTGTGGTAACCAACTGAGGTGAGACGACTTAGTTGAGCACAGAACAAAGTGTCATTACATAAGCAAAGAAGTGGCAGTATAGTAGAAAGTCCAACACTCCCCCTCAAGCATGAAGCCCTAGCTCGGAAGCAAAGTGCTTGGCTTTAATAGAGGGTAGAGCCTTGGGTAGTGTATCTGCGATCATATCTTGAGTAGGACAATAAAGAAATTTAATGGTACCATCTGAAACATTGAACTGTATGAAATGGTACCATATGTCTATGTGTTTCATGCACACATGATAATTACTGTCTTTAGTCAGTGTGATTGCCAACTGATTGTCGCTGTAGAGTACCGTAGAGTTCTTCATCAGCCCAAACACCTCAGAGATGAGACAGTGCAGCCAGATTGTCTCTTTCGCAGCATGCATGGCAGCGACATACTCGGCTTCAGTGGTTGAGAGAGTGATCAGCTCTTGTTTGCATGATCCCCAGAGTATAGTGCCACCATCAACAATAAACACAAATCCGGTTATAGCATGCCGGTCCTTCTGTGATGCTCCATTAGCATCCACGTACCCAATGAGGCCATTGCGCTGTGTGCCGAATGTAAGTTTCATTGTGGCTATGCCCACCAAGTAGCGGTAGATCCGCTTTAGCGCCTCCCAGTGCACCCAGCCCAGGTTCTCCATGAATTGAGCAAGCATTGAGGTGGCAAATGTGATATCAGGTCAAGTACCCACTGCGAGGTACATGAGGGAGCCGAGGGCAGCACAGTAGGGGATTTGACACATGCATGTGGTGTTGGTCATCGTTTGGGGGGACTGATTCTTCAATAGTTGTATGTTTGGGTCCATTGGTGTCAAGATGGGCTTAGTATCCTTGAAGTTATACTTGGCAAGGATAGCTTTGATGTAGGGCTCTTGGGACAGTGAGATCATTCGTGCATCATGGTCACGTACTACTTTCATTCCAAGGAGCCACCCAATGGGCCCAAGATCAGTGATTTTGAAGCATGTGCCAATTTCAGACTTGAATGTGTGAATAAGCTCTTTTGAGCTGCCGGTTATTGTGCAGTCATTGACATGGGAGGTGAGAATGAGAATGTGGGGGCCGATGCGAGCGATGAACACACCCCAGTCAGCATCAGTATAGTGGAACCCGAGTTCTTTGAGTTTGGTGTGCAGTCACTTATACCACTTGAGTGCACCTTGTTTTGAGCCATATAGGGCGATGTGGAGGTGGGCGACAATGTTGCGACCTGTTTTATCGAAGCCGGGGGGTAGTTCCATGTATATAATTTCGTCATCATTGAGTTTCCCATTGAGGAATGCACTATGGAAGTCGAAAACATCAATCTCCCAATCGTGGCACGTGGCAATAGCAAGGGTGAGACATAGAGATACGAGGCAGACGACTGGGACATATGTCTCATAGTAGTCAATGCCTTCGATCTGGGTGAATCCACAAGTGACAAGATGAGCTTTGTACTTATTGATTTCGCCCACAGCATTCTTTTTAATCTTAAATACCCACTTGCAATCTACGATGTTTGTGCCTTTTGGAGGGCGTTTGACGATATCCCAGGTATGCGCATCGTTGAGGCTCTTCATCTTGGCCTTGATTGCATCGTCCCATAGGTGCCAGTCAGGTCGCTGGTGGGCTTTGTCAATAGTGCGGGGTTCAAGAGCTTCAGCCTCACTAGTTCCCACAAGCAACGCATACACCTCACCTTCATCATCCCACAACTCAGCCACATTCCCATTGCCTCTATCCTTATCACCACTATGCTCCCCCTTGCCATTGCCTTTGCCAATGCCTTTTAACCCTTGCAGCAGGGTGCATCTGCCCTTCCATCCATCATGGGTCCCAGTCCCTTTGTGCAGCATTCGAATATATTCAGATTCAACCTGTTGGCGAGTAGAATAGCAAAGTTCAGGTGCTTTGGGTGCAGGAATGGGGTCGGTGGGTTTAGGGTCTAGGTGAGTCGTTTTCACTGGAGCAGTTGTAGTCGGCATCGCAGTGGGGACTCCCCCTGCTTCAGTACACCCAGTTTCTACTGATATTTCTTGCACTGGTTTGATAGGATTCGGCCGCACAAACAACATGTTGCACTCAATCGCCACACAATGTTGGTCCCCCAACCATATGCGATGGGCATCACTTTTGCTATCAAACCCTACCCAGTACCACTCTTGAGCATGGACATCAAGCTTTGATCCAGCATCGTCGTGTACCCATACATGTGTACCCCACACAGGTACATCATTTAGGCTTGATTTCTTCTTATACAGCAGCTCATATGGGGTTTTCTCATTGAGCGCTTTTGTCACCATTCGATTCTTGATCCATGTACAGTGTGCTAATGCTTCTCCCCACAGTGTCTTTGGGAGTCCAGATGCATGAAGCATCATTCATACACATTCAACTAGAGTGTGGTTAAGACACTTGGCAATGCCATTGGCCTGTGGGTGGTCATGCATGGTGAATCTATGCTCTGTTCCTTGCAATTGCAGATGTTTCTTGAACTCCTTGCCTAGGTACTTGCCACCTTTATCGGATCAAAGACACTTGATAGCGACATCATACTGGGTACGTAGCCATGCTTTGTATTCAGTGTACTGCTCAAATGTATCAGATTTAGCATGCATCAGGTACACCATCAAGAAGCGTGTATGGTCATCTATGAAGGAAACATAGTAGGTCCTTTGATCAGGTGTCACAACAGGCGATGGTCCCCAGAGGTTGGTATGTACTTCGTCCCCAATGTGATCCTTTCACTTGGGGTCACGGTCATGTCCGGTAGGTTTTCTGGTCACTTTGCCATACTCACATGATTCGCACTGACCCATTGTTTCATTTTAAGGGTCTAGCTTCACCCCTTCGACCATTCCCTTTGTCAGCATTTCACAGATCATGCTGGATGCAATATGGCACAGATGCACATGAAGCTGTGCCATGGTGAGTGCCTAATCTGTTGAGGCTGTGCCTGCGAATGCTAATACTTTGTGCTGCACCCGGTATAGACCATTAACAATAGGGACTTCACCGATAAGGGTTTTCGACGAGTCAAAGAAGTGATAGGATTTATTGCAGAAGACAGCGGTGTACCCAGTGGCAGCGAGTCGGCTGACGGATATTAGGGTTTCCCCCATGCTTGGAGTGTATAGCACATCTTTTAACAAGACACTTGTTGTATTTGCTCCATTGGGGAGCTCTATGGGTAAGTCACATTTTCCGACTGTGTTAAAGTAACGCTTATCGGCCACTTTGATAGGGTATGGTGATATCTCCTGGTAATTGATCATACAATCATAATATGGGGTCATATGCCTTGTCGCTCCACTGTTGTATAATTCGGTGGTTGTGGTGACATGGCTGGGGGAGGTTGTGGGCATCACACTTGCTTCGGTGCGAGTTTCTAGTGTGTATTGGCTGCTGATGGGTTCATTGCTAGGTGTACATGCAAGCCAGACTGCATCCAGTTCCTTGGCCTTTGCAGCTCTTGCCTTCAGGTGCAATGAAGACGATGATGTTCCCGATGCATCCTTCTTTTTCTTGATATAGTTTCCTTGCAGCCTCCACCCTTTTGGTGCCTGGCTGTGTTTGCCACTGCCCTCTTCCCAGCAATCTGTGGCTTTATGTCCCTTCCACCCACAGTTCTTGCATGGCAGTTTGTGGCTCCTTTTCTTTGTTTCATCTGAGGTGAGCACAGCATCTTCAGATGCTTTATTCTTTCCTTTCCTGGAGTCTTGTACTGACATATGGTCATAGTGATCATATATCACTTGTATGAGTATGTTGGACGTGATTGTGGAGCTGGTAAGGTACATTTGTGTTGAGACTGGGGTGAGAACATTGTTATATGAGTGGGGAAGGGAGGTATAGATGATATTGAACAGCTCAGTATTGGTGACCTCTTGGCTGAGTGACGAGAGTTCCAGCACAAGTTGGAATATATTGTCAATGTGGGTACGTGTGTTTCCACCTTCTTTCATATGCAGGTTGCTGAGTTCTTGCCTTTTGTCCATAGTGACTGCAAGTGACCATCACTCAAACATGTTGCATAGTTTGTTGAAGTAGTCGCTGGACAATGCATCTATGGGTAGGTGTGCAAGGATATTGTCAGGTATGTGGTTAATGATGACTTTGTGAGCATTGGTATCAACTTTTCTCCAAGCCCAAAGCTCCTCTAGGTATTTAACTTTTCCAACCCACTCCTCGGCAGTCAAGGGTTTGTCATCGTCACTTGGTCTTGAGAGGAGTGGGTTTGCAGAAGGAAGTGTTTTTCTGGTAATATATTCACAAAGTTCCAAGTCAAGTGTTGAGAGTAGTCACCACTTCCACATGGACCAGTATGAGAGTTACACCAGGTGAGTGGCTGTGTTTGTGCAGGCTCAGTCTGTCAAGATGAGAACTACTCAGTACCACATGATAGATCAATGGACTCAATATTACCTGTCAAGACGAGAACTACTATGGTAAGTGAGTCTCGACAGGTTTACACAATGATTACTAATATACTCACCTCAGTACTGCACTGTAGGAGCAAGAAGCTCTCTACGGTTACAAGCCCCTAGTCCCCAGCTTTTCATTCACAGGTCCCTGGTCAAGCCCAGCGATGCCCCAAGTCAAGAGTGTCACACCCGAGTCAGTCGCATCAGTCAAGTAGCACCAGCCAGGTATGGTCTGGCAGTTTCTAGTTCTCTCACAGTAAGTTTTAGTTGCTATTCACACCAGTTCACATTAGTAGACTTGCGCAGTCAAGTATGAACTGAGTCTGAGTGCTTAGGTAGTCCAAGTCAGACCATCCAAGGCCTGGTAGCAGCAATCATGTGGCTGCGCACATGGTGTTGCTCAGATGAATTTGTTGGGCTTCGGGCTAAGCCACTACCCACATTTTGTAGCCTTAGTAGTACCTTCTTACCTACACAGTTGGCCCTTGTCATTGGACCAGGTAGTGATACCTTTTTTTAGTTTCTCTCGTACAGTCTCGGGTGTGCCCAGACTATAAAGCCATGTACACAGCACCTAATGGACAGCTTTTTCGACTGACAAGAGACTACCAGTAAGTGTCTAGGGAAGCTCAGAGTAAGTGACCACCATAGGTCTTTACTTATATTCTCCTTCTTTCTCCTTCGTGCCCCTGGCTGGTACTTTGCCCAGCTCGGTGTAAGAAAGATAAAGACTCTTGGTAAGAAATGGGTTGCCGACCAAGACTGGTGTCAAGGATCAACAAGGGAAAGGAAGGGAGCGAGCAAACCTCGTCCCTAAAGGGGTCCCAGGGAGGTAGTTATGAGAAGAGGCGTGTCGGACAGCAGCAGAGTGAAGAAGAGATCTTCCCTGGGGTTCTCCAGGTGAAGATAGCGAAAGATAGGGGCTTTTCACCCGGGTGACTTTTCCGGATGAAAGGTAGAAGAGATAGCGACTAAGGATGACCTCGGCGACTCCCTAGAGGCTCTGGGTGACCTTCTCTCCCTTTTTTACAGGAGCAGAAAGATGCATTTCAAGTACCGGAGTACATACTTTATAGTCTGGGCATACCCGAGACTGGAAATGCCAAAGATGTCATGAAAATAATCGTCACAAGGCCCCAAGTCATAGGACCATGCTGTGACATCAAGATAATACTAAAGGTTAACAGATCCAAGTCAAATCTGACAAGGATAGACTGATGGGATGGCACCCGATCGTCTCCAGGGGTAAACCGGCCATGTTAAGCAACCTCAGTCACTCGGCCGCGCGACCGCGTTCGATCGGCCGACACGTCCAAGTCCAAGATCTATGCTACTGAGTGAAATCAAATGGAAATCACCTTCGTCGCCTGAAAGAACATATCCCAAATCATCAATTCAAACTCTAGAAGACGTACCAAAAGTCGGGTTAGACTCAGCCGACCTGACCAGGTTGACTCGGCCGGCTTGGATGGACAACAGGGGCTCAGGACTTGCTCGGGACTTGCTTGGACGACCTAGAAGACCTGTAACAAAACTTCCCAATCTCTCTCTTTGCAACCGTAGTGAGCTCCCCACTCCTACATCGGTAGCCCCTATTTCTGTGCAGTCACACCCGGAGTCACTCGGACTCATCTTTTTCTTCACTCGGGTTGGTCAGCCCTCCCTTGTCAAGTCTACCTTTGCAGAACTAACTCAGCAGGAAACCTTTGGGACGAACACTCATTCCCTTCTTCCCTTTCTCTTCTTTGCTTGCACTATGGCTCTCCCTTGGAGTTCTGCCACAAGATATATTTTTGTTGTCCTACAGCGTGATAGATCAACAGACTGAAGTGCTCAACATGAAGAACAAAGTCAATATATAGTCCAAGACTTGGAGCATCTAGTGGACAAGAAGCACATGGAAAGGGGTGCCCTGGGCCTGAGACAGGCCCAGGGACATGGTGATGTCTGTCACAGGTAGTCACATCATAGACAAACTGTCCATCGCAAGGAAACAAGTAACATTTGACAAAGAGAAGCTTAAAAACATGAACTGAGGTGTGCATGAGATTGAGCGCACGCTTGCTAGATCCAACAACCAGTTCTTTCCCATTCCATCAAGCTGGGGAATGACCAGCAGGCTGGTGTTATATCTAATGGTCAAAGCCATCTTTGTTACAGAGTCTTTACTTTGTGGTTTTCTTCCTTCCAAGGCTATTTTAGCACTCGGGGCTCATAACCTGTAAGTTTGTATGACTCAGTGGTGTGGTAACCAACTGACATTATGTATCTACCTGTAAGTTTGTATGACTAGGTAGACAGTTAGTATTGTAGTGTGGTGAATAGACTAGTGTCTCACCTCAGTGGTGTGGTAACCAACTGAGGTGAGACAACTTAGTCGAGCATGGAACAAAGTGTCATTACATAAGCAAAGAAGCGGCAGTACAGTAGAAAGTCCAACACATTCTGAATTTTTGCAGATCATTGTACACTCATAGGTAGCCTGTCCAAATGCCAATAGAACATCTCACAAATAATGGAAAGACCATTCTGAATTTTGTAGAGCATTCTACAAATAATAGATGAACCTTTCTGAATACCTATGGAATACCCTACAAATAACTTTGCACAAATGGTCCAAATTTTTGCAGATATATAAACTCAGTAATGGCAGATGAATGATTTCAATATTACTAAATGAATTACCTGAATAATTTCTGGCAAATCTCTTAAATATGTACAGATACATAAACTCAATATTGGCAGATGAATGACCTCAATATTTGAAGTCAATAAAGTTTATGTAATGGATAATGGCAAATCTGTAAATCTATGTCATCTATCTAACTTCAAGGATTGCTAAGTTGGCAATTTAGGATTTGTATTATATTTTCCATGGCAATGTACCTGGGGGCTGCACTATTGTCAGATGGGTAATGTGAGTGGTTGAGTGTATATCATGTTAGATTTATAAATATTCAGGCCATTCATCCACAAATATTTTGGGTGATTGTCTGCAAGTAATTAGGTCATTCATTTACAAATGTCTAGGACATTTGTCTGAAGTTATTTAGGCCATTCATTCAGAAATATTGAGGTTATTTATCTGCCAATATATCCACAACTATGTAGGCCATTTGTCTAAACTTATTAGTAAGATATTTTATAGGCATTTAGAAAAGTCCACCTATTGTTTGTAGGATGCTCCACAAAAAATGAGAAAGGGCCTTTCATTAGATGTGGGGTATTCAACTGGCATTCAAACCAGCCTGTATATAATTCAGAGGATGTTCCACAAAAATATAGGAGAGTCCTTCCATTATTTGTGGGTCATTCTACAAGCATTCAGACAGGTCTATCTATAATTCTTGAGTGTTCTGTAATAATACGGAATGGCCCTCTCATTATTGGGAAGTGTTCTATTGGCATTCAGACAGGCCTATTGATGAGAATAGAATGTTCTGCAACAATTCAGAATGGCCCTGTTATGATTAAGGGGTGTTGTATTAGTATTTAAATGGGCCTATCTATGAGTATGGAATATTTTGGAAAATTTCAAAATGGCCCTCCCATTATTGGGGGGTGTTCTATTTGCATTTTGAGAGACCTATCTATGATTGTAGAATGTTCTGCAGAAATTCAGAATGGCCCTCACATGTTCTACTGGGTTTTAAAGAAACCTATCAATGATTGTAGAATATTTTACAAAATTCAGAATGGCCCTTCTATTATTGAGGGGTGTTCTACAGACATTCTGATAGACCTATCTATGATTGTAGGATGTTTCACAAAAATTCAGAATGACCCCCCCATCATTAGGGGGCATTCTATTGGCATTCAGATGAGCCTGCCTGTGAGTGTACAATGTTCTGCATGAATTCAGAATGACCCTCACAGTATTGGGGGGTGTTGTATTGACACTCAAACAGGTCTATATATAATTGTAGAATGTTCCACAAAAATTCAGAATGGCCCTCCTATTATTGGTGGATTTTCTATTGGCATTCAAACAGGCTACCTATGAGTCTACAATGATCTGCAAAAATTCAGAATGACCCTCAGATTATTGGAAGTTGTTCTATTGGCATTCAGACAGATCTGCCTATTATTATAGAATGTTCTGCAAAATTTCAGAATGACCCCCACATTATTGGGGGGTGTTCTATGGGCATTAAGACAAGCATGCCTATGAGTGTATAATGATCTGCAAAATTCAGAATGGCCCTCACATTATTGGGGGTTGTTCTATTGGCATTCAAACAAATAGGCTATCTATAAGTGTACAATGTTCCACAAAATTTCAGAATGCCCCTCCTATTATTGCTGGATGTTCTATTGGCATTCAAACATGCTATGTATGAGTCTACAATGATCCGCAAAAATTCAGAATGATCCTCAAATTATTGGGGGTTGTTCCATTGGCATTTAGACAGATCTGCCTATGATTGTAGGATGTTCCACAAAAATTCAGAATGACCCCCCCCATTATTGGGGGTGTTCTATTAGCACTCAGACAAGCCTACCTATGAGTGTACAATGATCCACAAAAATTCAGAATGGCCCTCACATTATTGGGGGGTGTTCTATTGACATTCAGACAGGCTACATATAAGTGTACAATGATCTGCAAAATTTCAGAATGACCCTCAGATTATTGGGAGTTGTTCTATTGACATTCAGATAGATCTGCCTATGATTGTAGAATGTTCCACAAAAATTCAGAATGACCCCTGCATTATTGGGGGGTGTTCTATGGGCATTAAGACAAGCCTGCCTATGAGTGTATAATGTTCTGCAAAAATTCAGAATGGCCCTCACATTGTTGGGGGTTGTTCTATTGGCATTCAGACAGGTAGACTGCCTGTGAGTGTACAATGTTCCACAAAATTCAGAATGGCCCTTCTATTATTGGTGGATGTTTTATTGGCATTCAAACAGGCTATCTATGAGTGTACAATGATCCGCAAAAATTCAGAATGACCCTCAAATTATTGTGGGTTGTTCCATTGGAATTCAGACAGATCTGTCTATAATTGTAGGATGTTCCGCAAAAATTCAGAATGACCCCCCATTATTGGGGGGTGTTCTATGGGCATTCAGACAAGCCTGCCTATGAGTGTATAAAATTCCACAAAAATTCAGAATGGCCCTCACATTATTGGGGGGTGTTCTATTGACATTTAGACAGGCTACATATAAGTGTACAATGATCCACAAAAATTCAGAATGACCCTCACATTATTGTGGGTTGTTCTATTGGCATTCAGATAGATCTGCTTATCATTGTAGGATATTCCACAAAATTCAAAATGACCCCCCCATTATTAGGGGGCATTCTATGGGCATTCAGATGAGCCTACCTATGAGTGTACAGTGTTCTGCAAGGATTCAGAATGACCCTCACATTATTGGGGGGTGTTGTATTAACACTCAAACAGGCCTATGTACAATTGTAGAATGTTCCACAAAAATTCAAAATGGCCCTCCTATTATTGGCAGATGTTCTATTGGCATTTAAACAGGCCTACCTATGAGTATACAATGTTCTGCAAAAATTGTGAATAACCCTTCCATCATTGGGGGGTTGTTGTATTGGCATTTAGACAGGCCTGTCCATTATTTATAGGGTCTTCCACAATAATTCAGAAGGGCCCACCTGTTATTTGTAGGGTCTTCCACAATAATATAGAAGGGCCCACCCCTTATTTGTAGGGTCTTCTGCAGTAATACAGAAGGGCCCACCTGTTATTTGTCAGGTCTTCCGCAACAATACAGAAGGGCCTGCCCATTGTTTGTTGGGTCTTCCACAATAATACAGAAGGGCCTGCCTGTTGTTTGTAGGGTCTTCTACAATAATACAGAAGGGCCTGCCTGTTGTTTGTTGGGTCTTCCACAACAATACAGAAGGGCCCACCTGTTGTTTGTAGGGTCTTCCGCAATAATACAGAAGGGCCCACCCATTGTTTGTAGGGTCTTCTGCAATAATACAGAAGGGCCCACCTGTTGTTTGTAGGGTCTTCTGCAATAATACAGAAGGGCCCACCCATTGTTTGTAGGGTCTTCCACAATAATACAGAAGGGCCCACCCATTGTTTGTAGGGTCTTCCACAATAATACAGAAGGGCCCACCCATTGTTTGTAGGCTCTTCCACAATAATACAGAAGGGCCTACCCATTATTTGTAGGATCTTCCACAGTAATACAGATTGGCCCACCCATTATTTGTAGGGCCTTCCACAGTAATATAGCAGGGCCTGCCCATCATTTGTAGGGTCTTCCATGGTAATACAGAAGGGCCTGCCCATTATTTGTAGGGTCTTTCATGGTAATATAGAAGGGCCCACCCATTATTTGTAGGATCTTCTGTAGTAATTCAGCAGGGCCCACCCATTAATTGTAGGGTCTTCTGCAGTAATACAAAAGGGCCTGCTCATTATTCCACAGACATTCAGAAGGGCCCACCCTTTTGTTTTCACTCTGTCCCTTAAATGCTCTGGCAGGCCCACACATACTTTATCACCACCTCTATAAACATACCACAGGCCTGTGACAGGCTCTCTGTATGCACCATGAAATTGTCAAGGCGGGCCAACTGTCACTCTCAGAAAATATGACTACATTATGTGGACTGGTGGGACTTTGGAAGGCTCAGAGTCGCTAGGGGGGTTGGGTAATGTCTCACTAGTGCAAGGCAATTCATCTTGGAGTGTTGGAGGCTTCGAGATGGGAGGGAGGCTTTCAAAGTTGTAGCGAGGGTCCAATTTAGTGGGAAAGCAGTCAACCAACATAATTTGGACTGCCAAGACACTAGGAAACGAGTCAGATGCAATGGGAAGGGTGAAGGAATGCACACCACAACGAGTGGTACACGCTGCGACTCGAAACGAGTCGAAACACAACCGCAGCCAAAAGCAAAGTGGGTCAGCATGAG
>JBBPTY010001075.1:0-11443 GCA_038094335.1 Tylopilus aff. striatulus | reverse complement strand
CCTACCTCCTGGTAGAGATCGCCGCTGTACGGAGCGGAGCCGACTAGGTTATGCCGACGGTCCGAGGTAAGATGACACCGCTCGAGAACGAAGGAAGGCGCGGGACGTACCCTCGCGCTCATCAAGATCGAGCTCCGTGTAGGCATGTGGCTCTGTGTTATCATTTATGAGACGGTAGGTGATGGCGTCTTGAATGTGGAACATGTTGTTCAGAGGGGTTGATGTCTCCTCGGGTGCTCGTTGAGTGGCTTTTTATATCCCACAGGATCAGCCTCAAGCAACCCAATGGGTGGGCGCTGGCATTCAGGTTTGTCCCTGAGTCTGACCATCACTGATCGGGTCCCTTCTAGAACCGCTCTATGGAGTACGATGCCACGGCCTTCTCAAACCAGTCCTTGAAGGAACCATTCTAGACAGTATTTTCTAAACTTGGCCATCCTCATGACCTGTCACTCCCAACGCTAGAAGACCCATGTGTTGTAACGAGGGCCTCGAGTCAGGCTGAATTCAGAAAATGCTTCCTGGAGTGTCTGGTTTTGGTTGGTCGCTTGATCTACTTCGGTTCAATTTCGCTTTGCGCGAGGTTCGGCTCGCCGCCAGTTGGTCTAGTCTCATGAAAAAGCTTGGAGGCATTCTGCTAGTGTTCTTACGCTTCTTGAAAACATCTTCCCTCAGTTTGTTTTGCTCGCAGGATCTGACTGAGGCATACGACTAGGGGCCCAATCCCAGAACCAGCTCCTGTCAATCATACAGCGGACGCAATCAACATTAATCCGAGCAGTCTTCGGCACAATGAATCACGCCACCCATCAATGGCTTGGCGATTGACAATTGTGTCAGAGCCAGGGTTGGCTGTGCTGGACAGAGCAGCTGATCGAGACAATGAAACCTTGTGGCCTGGAGGATCAAAGGGGAGGTCCAACCATGGACCGCTCGCCGTAATATGGTGAAAGATTTCTTTTCACTTCACTATATCGCCGCCCCAGTTCGGTTCACTGTATCACCACCCCGGGCCAATCTAGACTCTATACGTCATAAACACATAGTTTACACATGTACTTTGGTATATCATTTTGTTGATCTACCTGCAGTGCATTGACTACACATCTGATGTGAGATAACAATTAACTGAATTGTCTCTATCACTATAAACGATGTTTGGTATGCTCTAATTTATGACATATAGAGTCTAGATTGCCCTGAGGTGGTGATACAGTGCAACGAATAGAAATTACAAACATCGTTCACCATTTTACGTTGTGTGGTCTATGGCTGGACCTCGCCTTTGATCCTCCGGGTCACAAGGCTTCATTGTCTCGATCAGCTGTTCCGTCCAGCACGGCCAACCCTGGCGCGGACACAATCCATCGCCAAGCCATTAACGGGTGGCGTGATTGATTCTGCCAAAGAAGACCACTCGAGTCAATGTTACTCGCGTTCGCTGCATGATCGACAGGGGGTGGTTCTGGGATTGGACCCTCAGAGGTATCATATGCCTCAGTCAGATTCTGCGAGCAAAACGAACTGAGGGAAGATGTTTTCAAGAAGCACAAGAACACTAAAAGAATGTCTCCAAGCTTTTTTATGAGAGACTCGACCAACTGGGAGCGAGCCGATCGTCTCGCAAAGCGAAATTGAACCGAAGTAGATCAAGCGACTAACCAAAACCAGACGCTTCGGGAAGTGTTTTCTGAATTCAGCCAGACTCGAGGCCCTCATTACAACACAAGGGTCTTTTAGCATTGGGAGCAACAGGTCATGAGGGTGGCTAAGTTTAGGAAATACTGTCTAGAATGGCTGGTTCAAGCTTGGACTGGTTTGAGAAAGCCTTGACATCGTACTCCATAGAGCGGCTCTAGAAGGGACCCGATCAGTGATGGCCAGACTCAGGGATAAACTTGAATGCCGGTGCCCACCCATTGGGTTGCTTGAGGCTGATCCTGTGGGAATCCTGTCCTGCATTGAAGACGACGCGACCTACAGCCTCAAAAACCTCAAGTCGCTTACCTGCAGGGAGCTCGGTGCATACAACCACACCGGTATGTCCCGCGCCTTCCTTCGTTCTCGAGCGCTGTCATCTCACCTCGGACCGTCTGCATGACCTAGTCGTCGGCTCTTCGTGCGACCAAGGGATGGTAGGTTGATCCGTTTGTCCTCTCTTCCCCGCGGCTTCTCAACGCCGTCAGCCTGGCGCTTGATAGGGTCTCTGAACACGCCGATGTTTTTCAGCGGGTTTTTCTCAAGATAGGGGATAAGGTATTCCACATCAAATCAGTCGAGAACAAACAGTTCCTCGCCCCGGCGGAAGAGACTCTGCGCGATGGGCTACGGCTCATCGATCGAGGCGATCCCTACGGTTGGCATGCCCAGGACGAGTCGGGCGCCGATTGCAACGTCAGGTGCGTTGCGTTGGATCTCAGGCACGCAGCGGCGCTGATCCTCGTGACGTCGTTAGGTTCTTTGCAGACAACACCTACTTTTGCATTGACCTAAGGGATGGGAGTCCGGCTCCTGGTACGCTAGTCCAGTTGTGGACAAACTCGCCCGGTGATCTGAACCAGGTCTGGAGAGTGCACAAGGATCAGTAAAGGGTTCGTTTTACAGAAGTGTGTAAGAACAGGCGAGAGTGAGGTCTTGGTGAATGGTCCGAGTTAATTGTGTAGGGATTGAGAATGTATGCATATTGCCGCGGTTTCTGCAAAATGACGCTTGCTTTGGGTTTGACTTTGGCCTGGTGTGTGACAGGCACCACAAGCCTCAGTGGCTCTGGCACGACCCACTGACACAAATGCGCCGGCCAAGCTCGGAGGGGGTGGCTCTGTGGAATGATACCAACAAGGGAAAATATCATGCTTGCAATGTAAGGACGGCCCGGAAGCTCCATCATGAGTTTTATCATCAAAGCCACCACCGTCGAACTCAACCCGCGGTGCCCAGCAGCGGGTAAAAACCGTCAACGCCGTGCTGAACCGCACGCATATCGTCCACACGCGCGCCGAGTGAGTGATCGGAGTCTTGCTGCCGACTTTTCCCAAAAGCGAAGCAGTCGGTGAAATCTATCCTTTTTCAATTAGCCGGCGGCAGAATCCGGCGGCCCGAACGTTGGGCTTTCCATAGCTGCCATCATTGAAGACGAACTCGAGGGTAGCTCGTCTACTTCCTCCCCCACCAGTCTTCGTTCCAGCACTTCTGCTTACACACGGCCCCTCACGACCAGTCCGTCACCGGTTCTCCACACCCGCGTTCAGGCACATCCAGCCGTCCGTCCTCCTCTAGACACGTTTCCCCCTTGCCAAGACAGGCCTCTGTCGATCTCAAACTCGAATCTACTAACCTTCCCTTGACCCATGCTCACTCTTCCCTCCGTCTCCGTCTCCGTCTCCTCCCCCTCCTCAGCATAGAGACCCACCTCGCCCGCCAACTCTTCCCAGAATTTGGCGGGAAGACCCTCCACTTCCTCTGGTTGGACAAAGTGGGCATCCGGCTCTGGCGACCACTCCATCCGCTTATCTCGCTCCGGAAACTCCGAAATCTGTGTCCGTTCAGGCGGTGCTTGGAAATCCATCTTGGAGCATGTCACCGGGACTCTCTATTGACAAACCTCAAGGCAATCCACACAGCGAGTCTCTGACTCAGTTCATCGAGCCCCGTTCGCCCTCTCTCTCTGTAAGATTCCCCCGTAGCCCGCGACCTCAGCCCTCAGATCCGACACCCGTCCTGGAGGCGCTCGCCACTGATATCCATACTCTCTGGACAGATCCCGTCGTAAAGGCTCTCTTGAAACGTAGGGGCGCCCTGCTGGAACACAGCGCCGGATTCTTTTTGAACGATGTCTTGAGAATCGGAAAACCGGGTTGGCAACCTGAGATTGGTTCGCGCTCCTGGTACTGCAATCTATGTTATCTCACTCCCTTCGCAGACGATATCGTACGCGCGCGACTGAGAACGTTTGGAGTCGAAGAACATCGATCCTCTGTCGACAGCATTACGGGTCCGCCCTCATCATCGAGTTTCCTTGATACCTAGGCTCGGACTGGTATGTTTATGACGTAGGTGGTCTAGGTATCAGTGGGTTCCATATTTCGGTGATGGTAGGTCTTTCCCGATATGATCTGGAAGTCGCCTGATTCGCACGTCTAGTTCAAGCAATTACATTCCTCGTACCGCTCATGTTCAACCAGACGCTGGACGAGGACAAAATAATCAACCGTTTGGTGCGTCCCCGTGTCCAATCCCGTTCAGCGCTGTTGAATCCTCTCTTAGGAGGATTCGATCCACCTGTGGAAGGACGTCTGCTCAAACCCTCTCCTCGCACACGCGACCATTATTTTGTTTTTGAATAAATGAACATTCTCGAGTCGACGCTCAGGTCTGGTGTGCGTGTGCAGGCGTATGTGCCTACGTACGGCTCCAACCCCAATGATGTTGATCATGTCGTGAAATGTACGTGAGATCGCCTGGATGCCACGTCCTTCTCTAATTGGCCCTGTCAGACTTTCGCGACAAGTTTCGCGCATACAATGTGTGTCGTTGTCTCAATTTTCTTGTTCTGACGGCCGTGCTAATGGTGCCTTGACAGAGACGCTTGTCGCCAAAGCAACGTACCTTTTTTTGTCACGGGACGTCTGCCATCGCACGCGTGCTCCGTTCCACGCCGCGGATACGTTTCAACTAATTGATCCATCAGGATACAAGGGTCACGCAGGCCGTTCTCGCCGACGTTCGAGAAGGGATCCTAAGGAGCCATCTCGAAAGACTGAACATTATTTAGCAACGGAGGTTGCATGGGCCTCGGTATTGTATCTCTAGTATTTATGTTTCGGTTTATGCCAGACTTGGAACGGCCAGTGGTATGCGGGTACAGTTTTCCTTGTCTGGTCGCATCTTACAATATTTAATGTCCGCGGGTTTTGGTTGCCAGTGTCTGTAGAATGGACATATAGTCATTTAATAGCCCCTCATCTGGATGCTAAGGCACTGGTGTCTTCATTCGTCGATCCAATAGCACAGACTCTGGCTAGCCCTTATACTTCCTCGTGTTGTCTCCCAACTTGGGGCGAGCAAGGATGACCAAAAGATGACATAGGCTAATAATTTGTTTTCTTGTTTCAATATGGGGCGGGGCGCGTGATCGTGGCGCCGGTGCCAGGGGGGGAGGCGATGACAACGTGGCGCCGTCTTGCGCAGGTCAACGTTGTCATCGGGCGGGGTACCTGGGGCAAGGCTGCGATGCAATGCCCGAGTCGGCAACCCAGTGGTGTGTACCCGTTCCCCGCCCAGGCGCCTGCGCCAGAACCGTTTCATGACGATGGAGTGCCAAGTGGCAGACATGGCCCCTAGCAGGGTCGGCGGGACCAACGTTGAAGCGGCCGAGGACAGCAAGGCTCGATCACGCTGGGGCCCGCGTCGACACACGATTGCTCTTATGTCCACCCTGGAGGCTCGAATGCGTGTCGCTCACGCGGACGGAGGCCCATCCCGTCAGCCCCGCGCGCGTGGACGACACACCTAGGTTTCAGCGCGGCGTCGACGTTTTTTACACACTGCTGGGTGCCGCGGGCTGAGTGCGACGGTGGTGGCTTTGATCAAGTTCATGATGGTGCTTCCGGGCAGTCCTTAGCTTGCAAGGATCTTATGTTCCCTTGTTGGTCATGTTGATCATGGTTACAGTCATTCCAGAGCCACCCCTTCACTTGGCCGGTGCATTTATGTCGGTGGGTCACCCTGTGGGCCATGCTAGAGCCACTGGAGCTTGTGGTGCCATAGATATCCTGTCACAGACTAGGCCCAAGTCAAACCCAAAGCAAGCATCACTTTGCAGAAACCGCCGTAATACTATGCATACATTCTCAATCCATACACAATCAGTTCGATCCATTCACCTAGATCTCACTCTCGCCTCAGGTTCTTACACACTTCGACAAAGTGAACCATTTACGGAACCCTGTGCACCTTCCAGATCTGGTTCTTATCACCGGGCCAGCAAGTCCACAACTGGACTGGGGCATCAGGACCCGGACGCCCGTCCTTTAGGTCGATGCAAAATTTGGGGTAGTCCGCTGGAGAGAACCTAACGACGTCACTAGAATCAGCGCCGCTACGTGCCCGAGGTCCACTGCAACGTACCTGACGGTGGAATCGGCGCGCGACTCGTCCTTGACAAGCCACTTGTAGGGAGTGCCTGTCGTGATGAGCAGCTGCCCATCATTCGGCTTTCCTGTTGGGGCGGCGAACTGGGCGTTCTCTGCCGACTCGATGTGGAACGTCCTATCCCCCGTCTTGTGAAAAACCCACTGAAAAACATTGGCGTGTTCAGAGATCCAATCGAGCGCCAGCCCGACGGTGTTGAGAAGCCACGGGGAAGAGAGGACAAACGGATCGACCTACCATTTGGTTGGCACTTCCGCTGTGCGGAGAGCAGACGACTAGTTTATGCAGACGGCCCGAGGTGAGATGATAGCGCTCGAGAACGAAGGAAGGCACGGTACGTACTGTGTTCGTATTTACCCAGCTCCATGTAGGTATGCGTCTTCACGTTTTCGATGGTGTAGGTGCCGTTTATAATCCAGGACATGCTGTCGTTCAGAGGGGTTGAGGACTCCTTGGGTGCTCGTTGAGTGGCCTTTTATATCCCACAGGGTCAGCCTCAAGCAACCCAATGGGTGGGCGCTGGCATTCAAGTTTATCCCTGAGTCTGGCCATCACTGATAGGGTCCTTTCTAGAGCCGCTTTATGGAGTACGATGCCACGGCCTTCTCAAACCAGCCCTTGAACTAGCCATTCTAGACAGTATTTTCTAAACTTGGCCACCCTCATGACCTGTCGCTCCCAATGCTAGAAGACCAATGTGTTGTAACGAAGGCCTCGAGTCAGGTTGAATTTAGAAAATGCCTCCTAGAGCATCTAGTTTTGGTTGGTCGCTTGATCTACTTCGGTTCAATTCGCTTTGCGCGACTTTCGGCTCGCCGCCAGTTGGTCTAGTCTCTCATAGGAAAGTTTGGAGACATTCTTTTGCTGTTCTTGAAAACATCTTCCCTCAATTCGTTTTGCTCGCAGGATCTGACTGAGGCATATGATTGAGGGCCCAATCCCAGAACTGCCTCCTATCGATCATACAGCGAACGAGATCTACATTGATTTGAGCGGTCTTTGACACAATCAATCACGCCACCCTATGGAAAGCCGGACAGTCGTGCTGATTCCGGATCACGATTTTCATCCTCCGACTTTCGGCAGAGGGATTAGGGAATTAGGTCACCTAGACTGACAATGACCCTCAGACACTCCTTCGGCCGATGGCCCTACACACCATGTTTTATGTACCACACCATAGGACAAAGTGTTGAATACTCTGTAGTCACTAAGGAGCTATGTAGCAATAATATGTGCACAGTTTGTCCGTGGCACCATGCTGCGTCCAGGCGATGTCCAAATATGGAAGTTGCGGCTCGCATTGTGGTAATCTTGCTCTTTGGCTTGTGCGGCCATCTTCGATCGACTATAGCAACTTCGGCTTCAAGTATCGTGCCCTGGGATTGCTCCTACACCATCTAGGTTCAATATACAACATATCTGTCGCATCGGATTCTCCTGACTAGGCCTCGACGCGATCGCAGGACTTGGTAAGTCCGTTTTTGGGTACTGACACTTCTAGGTGTCGATTTCAATCTTCCTCGGCGATGCGGCAGGTTCGTGAGCCCTGTAGGATGTTTAGGATGCTTAGGAAGTGGTGTGGACAGTCCAGGTGCATCCGCTACATTGTGCTTGTTGCGCTCTTGCTGATCCACTTCATCGTTAGCTAGTGGTCGCTTTTCGACTCGTTTTGAGTTGCAGCATGCACCGCTTGTTGCGCCGCCAATTCCGGCACATTTCCTGTCGTATGTGAACCCTTTTCCATTGTTTTGGTGGTCCAAATCATCCTTGTCAGCTCCATTTACCTTCAGTGGGTCCAGGTCACCTTCTGGCCCTCTATCTCAACATTGCGGGTCTGTATCACCACTGCTGTCGTTCCCATTGTCTTCACAGCTATCCCTGGTGTGCTCAAGGGTCATGCGAGTGTTTTGGCGCTCTCGGTTGCTTTTGGCATTGTCCAGCTCGACTCGCTCGCCCAGTAGCCCTTCTGGCCTGGTATTTCAATGTGGTGCCTTTGTATCGCCTTCGCCATCGCTTGGCCCATCTTTAGGACATCCCTGGGTCCCATGGAGATCACCTGGTGCGGTCGTTTCGCTGCCTGGCTTGTCTGGCTTGTCTCGAGCACTCCTTGGTGAGTTCTCCTCCTCCCTCTGCTCCGAGCCTCATGGGACGTTTTCTGACACCTTTGACAGCTCTTTTGGCCTTGTCCTAGCGTTGTTGTCATGGTTTTGAGGTCCCAACGTGACCATTTCAATGTCAGCACATGCGGCGTCAAAGCTTGCAAGTACTCTGTGCTCCCCTTTGAGCTCGACGCTTGGGGGCTCGTTCTCTCGTGCGGATCGTTCGGTAGGGTGTATAGGTGGTGGTGGAGGGTCTGGGGGGTTGTCAGGTATGTTTTCATTGTCCATTGAGGTGTGCTGATAGTTGTCCTCAGCTATCGTTGCTGATCGCCTGCGCGCCCTCATACTTCCCCTCATTCCATCGTTCAGCGCATTCCAATATGTCTTGTCATCCACCCCATCACTCTGCACATCCTGGTGCTCTCCTTCGACCTCTCCATCGACCTGTGGCTCACCCTTCCCCTCTCACCTGCCCTCCAACATGTTGGGCGGCTCTGTGGGTGCACCAGGATGATGACCGTCATCACCCGATGTGCCCGCAGGGTCTCCCAACAGTCTTGGTGGTTGTTCCAACTTGTCAGGTCCATTGCAGTCGCTGCACTCTTCAAGTGGTGCGCCGGGGGTCTCCAGGAACTACACTCAAGGCTGCCTTGCTAACTACACGTGTCAAGGGATCCTCAACATCGACAGCCAGTTGATGATCATGCTGTACAGCATCTCAATGGTGGGCGTGACCTTCCAGCTCTCGATCGACAAGCAAGGGATCACCAATGAGGGACATAACCTAGGTGGGTTCCAGGAGACATTTATGGTGTGGATGCGGTGGTCATCATTGTGACATAGAGACAGACCCTTCAGCCGATGACCATGTGTACTACACACCAAGTTTCATGTAGTCCCTCCCGACCAATTCCGTTCGCATCAGTCCTCCCATGATGGATCAGCACTTGTCACGCGTGGGGTCACTACATCCAATGGTCACAATGTTGTCCATTCTGAGGGGTAAATCGAGGTTTCCGGTAGACCAAGTTCGTGTGGGAGGGTTGAGTACATGAGTAGCCCTCATTTTGGGTCTGTCAGGTGGCCCGTGGCCCAAAAATGCAGGGTTAGGACTGATGTTACCACCGAAAGGCTGACTTGGAGGAACCTCCAGTGTATGGAGAGTAAGGCGACTGAGAGGACTCGCACACTGGTGGTGCTGCTGTGTCTACAATGCAAGAGGCTGACTGACTGATGTTGTCAGGGTATTTAAGCGCTGTGATATCTGGGATATATCGTCGGGTGGCGGTAACTGATTGGGGGCAATGGCCACACTAAATGGCACTCTCGGTATATTCAAAGAGGCAGATTGTCCACCGGGGGGTGCAAAGGGATCCTTGAACTCCGGAAGAGAAGAGACGACTTGGGCCGGGTTGTGAAAGGAACGCTCGACAAGGTAATCCATTTTGCAGTGGACATCACAAAGTTCATTGAATTTCGGAGGCAGTGAACTCGCATCGCAAGAGGCGCTTGATGATATCTTGAATGAGAGGCGATGTTTTCAGCTGGGCATCAAGGTACTGCGAGAAATCTCTGCCAGACTGACTGCCGGAATCCAAAGAAGAGTAGGGAGAGGTAGACATGAATAGATCATTGTTGTTAAGAGAGGACGAGGAGACGTTGAAAATGTTCACGGGAGGGGTGTTTACATGGCTCCTGGACTGATGGATGGGTACAGCTAAAAACGGGGAATCTGCAGGTGTGTGCGCTCGGTCATCCATGTGATAGACCCACAAGTATCCTCTGCCTCTGGTAAGGCCTCCAAGTTCCCGACGAGGCTGATCTCACAAACACAAGTAGAGCTGAACGGCCTGTCCGGCTCCATATAGTACGTGGGTGATGAGGGATTGGGAATGATGTGGGACGGCTGAAAACGTATGTCGAATCAATGGTCATAGTTATGGGCGTCCTGCGAAGGACTTGGAGAGGAGCATACGGACTTGTCGTACATGTAGTACATGCGGCCATCGGCCGAAGGGGTGACTGAGGGTCGTTGTCGGTCTCAGCAACCTAATTCCCTAATTCTCGTGCCGAAAGTCTGAGGACGGAAATCGTGATCCAGAATCAGCACGACTGTCTGGCTTTCCATAGCAACCAATGATCAACACAGGAAATGATCAGGGGGTCCTGCACTCTTACCATGTGAGCAGGAGGTAAGCTAGAATGTCCACCAGGTGCAGTAATGTCGATCTTGACATTGAGTGAACCCTTCTCTGCGATGCCAGAAGTAGCAACAATGCGTCCATACTGCTCTCCATAACCGGGTGTGTCATCGCATCAGTAACTGCTTTTCGTGTAAGACCTGGCACTTCACCTCCCTCATCAACCAACATAGCATAGCCATTTTCGCCAAACATACCCGGAAGCACTGGCGCCAACTTTTCCGCACCCTACAGGATGTCAGCAGCAAGCTGGCCATTGCTAGCTGGACCTTACAAATAACCCGATACTCTCTTCGTCGAAGCCGGATGCAAGGACCACTGTGTGGGCTGGCTGAAAATCATTGGCCACCAAGGTCTCTAACGCTGATCTAACATGCTTGGTGACGTTGAGTGGAACAAGGACAAAAAGGATCTCACAGTATACCGATCAATCCGCTCTTGTTGTCAACACTGCCACGTCCCCAGATCAAGTTACCTGTGCATGGTCAGTGAATGATGGGAAAGGAGAATCGAACCATCAAAGTGACCCAAATAAGGAGGATGCGTCCAAGAACCATAGGTTGTAGGTTCTACGGGAACGACATCTAGGAAAGAATAAAGTGAGTTTCCAGAACGGTTGTCCTGCCATACGAGCAAACCTTAGTGGCCAGCCAAGAGAAGAGGCTTCAGAGTAGAATCTGAGCCTTTCCACACGTAAATCAATCCATAGGTATTGACTTTGGTCAACTCAAGGGTCGAGTGCCTGAGAAAGTTGATCAACGCAACTCTGGTGACCCTCCAGGAAGGTCGACGTACACGAGGGGGAACGCTTTGGCGAGGTATTCGTGGAACTCGGCGAATTTCCCCCAGCGGGGATCCACCCCGATGGGGTCCATTTGATCATATGATTCAGTGCTTTACAACAGCAGTGAATGAGTGATGTGTGGACGACAACACCTGAGGGGCTAGGACTCACGGGATTTGGACCGCCCCAGATAACCATTCGACTGC
>JBBPTY010001074.1:0-11451 GCA_038094335.1 Tylopilus aff. striatulus | reverse complement strand
AACGACAAGAAGGCGTTCGTCTGGGACGTGTCAACCGGGGCAAAGTTGGCCGGTCCGCTCGAACACGCAGACCGCGTCGCGTCAGTCAGATTCTCCCCAGATGGAACTCGAATCGTGACGTGTACAGCGACCGGTTTACGGATCTACGATGCACACGGCGGTGGCGACGCGTTGCTCAAGACCATACCAGCATCGGTGACCTTGTACCCCAGTCCCGTCGCATGGTCCAGTGCCAGTAGCCTTTTCGCCTTGGTATCCTTCAACACACTCATGCACATCGATGTCAGCACAGAGCAAACCTTTTCTAGCTGGACGGTCCCGGGCGAGTCTGTGAATGGCGGCTTTGGATCCATTGCCTTATCCAGCAATGGCAGATTTGTCGCCGCCTTCGTTGGTCGCGCGGTCTCCCTCTGGGACGCTTCAACGTCAGCGCGAATCAGCTCCGACATTCTGCATCCCGCTCCAATATGCACCATTGCTCTGTCTTCGGAGGGCAACTGTCTCGCAATTAGCGACGCGAATGGAAAAGTAACCATACACGATCTCAAATACTTGATCGCCAGTTACTATCTAGCTGACAAGAATGTTGTGCAGCAAACCTGGATTACCAAGAGGGACGATACCATGCAGGTTCAATATGAGGTACTATGCACAAAACTTCGTGCATTGGAATCACGCTTCGGTGGGTTCTTTGACAGCCCGATTGATATCCGACTGACGGCCCAAGCAGAAGAGTTGGGTAGACCAGCAGCCGGCGATCTGCCTCAGGAGGCCCGATCAATTCTCTTGCGCGTTTCGGACGGAGTGTACCGTATCAAGAGCATTGTTGGGGATCTATACCTCACGTACCCACAGGACAGGTCTAGTGCAGTTGTTGCGCAACAGCTGGTTGACCACGACGTTTCTCAAAAGGTTCGTCATCACCTCCGTACGTCGAGTCAGTATGGATATGTCCAACAATTCCGGCAGTGGACTGTCCTTCTTGCTACAGATGGAGCCTACAACATCATGGGCCATAGAGGCGACTTAAACGTACCATTGAGTACTGGGAACGCCAATACACTAGTCTGTGGTCAAGGCTGCATGCATACTGCGTGGACCATCGAGCCTAGGGGGGTTTCATATGTGCAAGTCTTGATTGTTAACCGTGCTCAAGTTTCTCTTACCCACAACGATAGTATCGGAAATGCGGCCAATGCCACAGCCATTCATCTTAGAGAGTGTCACCAATGTGTAAGTTAATCCATGAAATCACGTTCTTATGGATGGCTCAATCACACATTCAAAGGTCTCAGTTTCGCTGCGAGACGTAGGCATCGTTTTTCAAACGACAGCATGTACTGATCGTGTTTTCGCTCAACATAGAACACACAGAATCAGCGGTGGGTTTTTGAACGTGTAGCGGATTGAGCAAGGCATGCTGAGCGGGGAATGGCTTGACTGAAGAAATATAATGAGACCCTGTTGATTACAATCATTCAATGGAAAACTGCGTCTGTCGCAAGAAGCACTGGGATACAATTTGCCTACTACCATATGGATAGGAAACCTAATCGCGGCTGAGATGGTCTACACTAGTAGGCCAGGAGACACTGCCTATACGTATGGCTTAGTCAGCAGGGAACCAGTACATGTGGCGTTTGATCGATTGATCCTTCTCGGACTAGACCTCAGCGCTCAGCCCTCAGGCCTCGAACTTCATAAACTCTCATCCATCGTCAACATTTGATTCAGACGAACTCCAATCTTTCTGGCGGGTTCTTCAACGAACATTAGCCGTCATGACTCAAGGACGCGTGTTTCAGACGAGGCATCTTAGAAGTCGACTGAATGATTGCGCGGTCAGGATGTTCCTCCAAAGGTTTGTAACGTGTACGGATCAAACAAGCTGGAAGCTGATGAAATTATCGCGCGCGAATGATAGATGTGGCTCGCGTATTGATATTAGTGAAGAACTCGTGAAGAACGATTCCGAGTTCTCCGCACGATCTCTTATCATGGCGGATCCCTAGGTTCAGTGAGGACAGATGAAGAATTTGGGGACACGAGGCGACTGAAGATGTGAGAAATAATAAGGGCGTTTTGCGCACTAAGGAACGACTCGGAATCACTCGGAATCCTCGATCTCTCTCCTCTTCAACTCCATATTCATTTCGTTGACTGTAAACCAACTTTGAAGAATGAGTGGGTCCTAGTGCTAGTTCTTAGAGAATCTGTGCTTATGGCGTCCTCAGGCGAACAGCAGGTCGAAATCAGGACCCGAGAAGGAGTCCACGTACGCTGTGTGGTTTTCTTGCCGGACTGCAAGTACCTTCTGAGTGGTGGTGATGATGCGATGATCCGCCAATGGCGTATCAGTGACGGCGTGGAGGTCGGTGAGGGTATGAAAACTGGCAGCCATGTCACAGCGATGGACGCCTCGGCCAATGGAGAGTGGCTCGCCAGCGGTGGGAAGCGAGTGGCCTACGTATGGAGCATGAAGACTCGCCAAGTTGTCTTCACAGTGAACGAGCATTCGGACTGGGTGGATACAGTCCATGTGTCTCCGGATTCAACAAAACTCGCGACAGGGTCAAACGATAAGAAAGTCTTCGTCTGGGACATTTCAACCGGGAAACGCTTAGTTGGTCCACTCGAGCACGCAGATCGAGTTGGGGCGGTCAGATTTTCTCCTGACGGAGAGCGCATCGCGACTTGCACAGCGAGCGCCGGCATACGGATCTATAACTCACATGACGGCGAGTTGTCTAGGACCATTCCGGTCTCGGTTACTTCGTCCCCGACACCCGTCGCATGGTTCAGTTCCCAGAGCGTCTTTGCTTTGGTGTCGCAGAAATCGTTTATGCACATTGATGTCAACAATGGGCAGTCATTCTCCAGCTGGGCTATCCCTGGCAATCCGGTCACGAATTTCCAGCACATCGCTTTTGGATCTATCGCTTCATCGAGTAGCGGTAGATTCGTCGTCTCCTCCGTCGGTTCTATTGTATCGCTTTGGGATACATCCACATCCGCGCAAATCAGCTCTGAAATCCGTCTTCCAGCCGATATATTGTCGATTGCGCTTTCCTCGGACAGAAAGTACCTCGCAATCAGCGACGTGAAGGGGAAAATCACCTTACGCCCACTCAAAGACATCGTTTCTGATTACTATCTGCATCAGAGACCTGTTCAGCAACCTCAGAATCGGAGCGGTGATGAACTTCAACCGCAAATCGAAGCTCTCCGTTCCCAACTTCGTGCGCTGCAGTTGCGCGTTGGTGCGTTTTCTGGCTACACGTTTGAATTTGCGCCTGATTTAATGGTGAACTAGATGAGATCAGTGGAGCAGCCACGCAACGCGACGATCTCGCTGAAACGACGCGGGTTGCCCCTCAGCTCCCAAGTTGTTTTGCATGGGCCAGCATCAGGTCTTCTGATAGCACGACAGAGCCGCATTCGTGTCCTGTAGGCGTGTCTGACGGTGTTTACCGCATCAAAAGCAATGTCGATGACTTGTACCTCACGAGTTCACAGAACGGGGACAGTACGGTGGCCATACAACCACCGGATAGATCCAATGTCTCTCAGACAGTTCGTGATCACTTCCTTCAGCCAGTTCAATGAACACTGACCATTTTTCGGTAGTGGACTATCTCTTTTGTGGGCGATGGAGCCTATAGCGTCATCGGTCATCCTGTCGCCACCTCTGACATACCGTTGACTGCTGGGAATTCTGACGCGTTGATTTGTGTGCCTAATGGGCACATCACCATGTGGACGATCGAACCTAGGAGTGACGCATATATGTCAGGATTTATACCACAAACTTGCCGTTCACTCATCCTCATGACAGAATCGGAAACGCTGGGGACGCCAGGGCCCTTCATCTTTCCAACGATCATCACAGGGTAGGCCAGTTTACGTCCAGTTCGTTTGTCGCAGGCTAACGCAAAACTCTTCAAGGTTCTTGTTTTGGATCGCAACGTAGGCAATGTTGATTGATGTTTACGAGTGCGAGTGCTAACATGCCTCGGTGAACACAGAACAGCCAAAACCAACGCTGGGTTCTGGAACGTGTTACGCATTGAACTAGTGGAAGAATCTTTTGGCAAGAAAAAAAGGACACATTTACCGTGTATGATGCAGTATATGACCTTCCTCTGATGACGGAAGCTTCTGTAACTACGGTCTCGTGATTAGGTACTATGTATGTACGCAGCATGTCGGTGGGCAGTGGCCGTTGCTTCGGATACGAGTCAACATCATCACAGCCACACACTACAGCCTTTTGTATTGGCCTACCACCACGTCAAGACTATGTCGTGAAGGCTAGTCTCTTCTTCAAAGGTTCATCAACTCCAAAAGGTTTCATACATGGTCTATGAACTGCGCGACCAGCCTTTCTTTGGCTTGTATTTGGCTTACCAAGTCGTTTCCACCACACTCATCAGGCTTCCTTACTGGTATCTTTCTGCTTACCCGCGCTCGTGGCGTCCCCGCTCAAGTTGGACGATTTCCCGTACGGTTCTGGTCAAGTTATTCCGACATCTTTTTCGGGTGACTCAAAAGTACGGCTAGTACCTACCACCCTCTACAGACATACACATGACCTTGCAGGACAGGCCCTCTCGTTCGTCTTCCAAATCACCAGGCTATTACGTCTGGTCCAGGGGTCAAGGGAGTTTGGGTTGACCCTGTTCCTCATCTCATCACCGGCACTATTCTCGTCCTCGCCCACGCCGCCAACGTCACATGCGTTCGCATCCCTGGTTACTGGATCGACTGTGACACAAACCTTCCCAGTGGTGCCCCACCCCAGCCGGGCGATATAGTCCTCTACCGTCTCCATGGTGGCAGTTACGTTCAGCTCTCTGCCCACCCTGGCGACCCAACCGCCAATATCGCACGGGGGATCTTGGCCCACACACCCCGCATCACGCGAACGTTTGCAATCGAGTATCGGCTGTCGACTGCGGCACCTTACAAGGACTCAAATTCCTTCCCCGCCGCATTGTTGGATGCCCTAGCGGGATACGTGTATCTCGTGGAGCGTGTAGGATTCCGTCCAGAGGACGTAATCGTCCTAGGGGATTCCGCAGGAGGAAACCTCGCACTAGCGATGGTGCGGTATTTGAGGGATTATGCAAATTACCATCCTGATTTGAGACTACCGCGGATGCCAGGCGGCCTGATCCTTCTCTCGCCCTGGGCGGATATGGGCACGTCGCACGAAGGGCCACTGAGCTCCCTTGTGAGTCCCTCTTCGGTGGATTACATGGGCACTGCAGGACGGATTCGGACACGCGCGGTCAGTTATGGTAAGATTGCGTTCGTGGGACCGTTTGGACTCGGATTTGCAGAGAAAAATGCCTGGGTGAGCCCAGCATCGCTGGATGCGTGTGTCGACGCGCGGTTCGGAGGGTTCCCGAGGACTTTGGTGTGTGCAGGAGGAGCGGAGCCATTGTTGGATTCGATTCGGACATTGTGGTGGAAGATGGCAAGGGATATGGGGGAAGGAGAGGGCGAGGGGCAGGTGTCTTATTGCGAGGCCAAAGATGCGGTCCATGACCATCTATTGTTTCCTTGGCACGAGCCGGAAGTCGGGGAAACTTTGAAGAGCATCGCGTCCTGGATCGATAACGGGATATATAATGAAGTGCATTGATCGGATGAAGATAATGGGTATGGTTCACTGTCTTTGTTGGATATGTCCACCTCGATTGCTGAATAGTGCCAGCACCTCCCTATGACATTCACCAAACTTATTTCAGAACATTTTGTTCATTCAACGGTGAAACAGTAAGCCTTACATCAGCTGTCATGTAAATCACATATTTCAGCTCGAAATAATATTTGAAATAAACGGAACTTGCATGCAGAACGGTGTTAGTATTTTAAACAAATTCATCAAGCAGCCGTTACTAGTCACCCAACGCCGAAGGACTTTGTGCTTCATATCCCCGTTCGTCAGGAGGTTGCGAACTGAATCTGGACCGATGTTCCAGCGTGGTGACTCAGGTAGGTAGAATTTATGCATCACTCAAGCCGAAGCTATTGTTTTATTGACTGCAGTAAAGCGCCGCTTGTCGTATTTCTTATGTGATTTTCTCTCCTAGTACCCCGAGTAAATCAAATGAATTGAGAATTCCTCTCAATACGTGCGTCCCTCCTAAAAGATCCTCACTAGCATCCTAATTAAGTGCGTGCTGGTTCAAGTTCTAGGCAACGAGAATTTGAAGAAACAATATTGAGCGACACTCAACAAATTATTCGTCATTCTCTGAGAAATTCATCACTCACCGACGTTACTGTCTGCATCCGATGCTAGGTCTACTTGTGCAGCAAGTGCGAGCACAAAAATACAAAAGGGGACGAGCATAGATGGTGAAAGGTGCATATTGTCTCTACTGTTTGATTATTGACACCTCCTATGACCTGAAATCTATCCACCACTTACCAGGTGGGTTCGAAATGCACTCAGCAAGGTAGGTGAGAGAAGAAACCGTGAGAGGAGACTGAAGCTAGTGAAGGCTGCGTGTCTTCTTGCTGCATTATATATAGCGGTGCATCTACACAGCTGGCGTGCCGGGATTGGTTGCCTAGTTGTATGAGTCAAAACCGCCGACACGCCTTCCAGTGTGTGGTAATACCCCGCCGCATCATTGATCCTGCCTTGACAATCACACAAGCACAGTCCTTGGAACCCGGAATTCGTTGATCAATCGATCACAGCCCTTACCTCACTTGATAAGCCACCTGCATCGCTTGGACCAGACTAACCAACCTGGTCGCGGGAGTAATTATCCCTTCCTCGAGAGCACTACGGGATTCCTCGGGTGCCTGGCAGCAGCGGTATGAGCGTAAGGAGTAGCAGGAGACGACCCGGAGTTCTGGGACGATTCGCAAATGCTATCGCCGAGATTCTTATCTTGTAAATTTTGAATTGGGAGATAATCATGATGCTTGGACCGCGTGGAAAACACTCTGCGACTTCGAGAGAGTCAGAGGTGGGAGAGAGGTGAGATTATCCTCATCCTGAAACTGTCCTGCAACGGCGATACAGCTCGGCTTGCTGTACATGACACCCGGCACCCGCCGTCGTCACGGCTTCAAGGTGTCAGCACTTGACAAGACAGTAATGGCCTACCACAAGCGGCAATACCGGTAAAGAGCATCTTTCTCATCATAGCGTAGAGCGGCTGGCAGCGTGTCACCCAAGAAGCTGTCCCGTCATGGCTGAGATCTGGAACAAGTTTCCATGCGGTACCGTAATCTAAGTATTACTGTCAAGCTAACCGCTAGTCCACCGGCTCAACTTCACTAGGTCGTTAGAACAATACACGATCCCGATCCATTTCACTCATCGCACGCCTCAGTAGGTGACAGTTCCATTCGATCGAGTTATCATCTTCTCTAACATGAGGAATGGAATAGACCTAGCGCAACTTCTAGCTCTTGTTTCAGAGATTATGTGAGAACATGTCACTACTAAGGTACATCACACATCGCTCGAATCTTGCTTAAGACATTCTTGAAACTCTCCGCTAGCGATGCTTTCCCGCATTTCTCCGGAGCCTCCCCATGTCAGGGAGGCCGAAGGTGAAGCAAACCGCATTCTCCCTAGTTCTATGGGGTCCGTCTTTCGAGACCGGGTTGACATAACATATGTAGCGGTATCTTCATTCCAGCCTTTACCCTGCGCGACCCGAAACACGATCAACAACGTAGCGATCGTCTATACTCAAAGTAAGAAGGAACATGGAGTAGGCCAACTGAATTCTCACCTGGAATTGGTTCAATGATTGTAAAAACACCTGCGAGACTGGATTTCCAAGCCCAAACAAGACGAGGAACGTGATGGATATGGCAGAGTACAGGGCAGCGGACTCGATGAGCATCGCGGCAATGGATGTATACTGTGATCCGAATTTTGGTCCCAGGACAGAAACGATGTGATATCTGAAGGTGAGCAAGCGGAAGACGATCGCAATCGTCAAAATAATGTTCAAAGCAAGGGATAGGCTGAGATATGGCAACGTAAAGTTGATGCCATTAGTGAAATAGGGATTCGTCGTCGAAACTTGAATGAGAAACAAGATCCCCAGCGCTGTAATTCGTGGCCTCGCTGAGCCCTTCTCACAAGCTCAATACTGTAGAACGTGCTTACCAACCGATCCTGCAAACATCAGGGAAGGTAAAAGCACTACAAGCCAGAGAGGAGCCCTGCGACTCCGAAAGATAACTTTGAAGCGCCACACCTGGCAATCCATCGCTATCATTAACCTTCAAGTAAACTGCCTGGCTTTACGCTGGCTCACCAGCAAGGCGTCGGACAGCCAATTGGAAAGAACGAAAGCTATGTTACCCGAGTCGTCAACAGGGATCGAGAACTCATTGCTCTCAAACGCGCTTGGTCCACCAGGATAGTTGCGGTCATCGATGAATGCCATTTGGGTAAATGCAGCAAGTGCACACATGAAGAGAGTACCTAGGATGAAGGAGAGGGTGACGTAAATCAACAAGGGTAAGCGTTTCTTGAATTCCACATGATTTCTGCCGCGGACAAGGAGGCTGAAGGACAGGAAGCTCAATGAGACAGTAACCCCGTAGGCGACGGCACTAATCATGGCGCCTTGCAGCCAGCACCTCTCAGAGAAGAGGGTCTGAGGGTCGTCTTCCGGGACCCAGCTTGAGTTGGTCGTCATGCTGGAAAAGCGAAAGTGAAGCAGTGAGCAATTCATTGACACTTCCCAGTTGGACATTTAAAAGCTGATACGGCATTCTGGCATCGTTTCTCCCAGCCAGGAGGAACCCGGAAAGATCACCGTCATCTCCGCCGGCCGACTGCACACCCCTCGGCAAACAATCCATACTGAGAATGGCAGTGAATCAAAAGAGAATCTGCCACCATGTGTCTGGCCTGGAGTGCCGTGATCCGGAAATCTGTAGAGGGGTCTCTAGTAGACAGTCCGACATCTCTGGATGGTTGAATCATGCCAACTGCGACCGGTTCGCTGCTCACGCGTATACAATGCTATAGGAAAACTCGCCCGTTTCATATCGGGCTATCATATGCTGCAACATCAGTGTTTCAGACAGAGCTATCTCTCGTTAGTACGTACCAGGTGGATTGGTACTCCATATGTAAATAGCGAGGGCTTAGTGCTATTTGAAGCGTTACACGCCGTAGTTGCGCCTATACTGTAGTTTTCCAGTCCGGGATGCATCACTCTAAAGCATGCTTGGCAATCTGGGCCAGTGGTATAATGGGGGTGACGGGTCTGGAATCCCTGATTCGGGTGAACAGGTACATCGAAGTTCCTGATCATGTGCTTTGAGATTCATGTTGCGAGGTGCTCTATGGACCATTATGACCATTATTATCGTCGACCATATATCCAGGACTCAACTTTGGGGCGTACCATCGCTATTTGGTCATCACGACGTAGGACAGGGTACACATTCGAAGAACAAAGGATTGGGCACTCCAGCAGATCCAGTTTCGTTTCTCCAACCGCTTCGTCCAATTTGAGATGTGCATATGCAAGCTTGTTGGGAAATAATTCCCCCATAGTTTATGCATATATGAGCATTGAGTTCTGCCGGTGGTTCAACTATTGGACTAAAGCTTTGCCACGAAAACGTTGTGGCAGTGCAGGGTAAGGCGGGCCGGATGGGAACTGGGAGATGCCGAGCGGAGTAGGATAACATAGAGCTAGCGAGAGACGAACGGGGACAGAAATATAGAGAACATACGACAGGGGACGCATCGCACCCGACCCTGGCCTCTCCAACGTGCATAAGGGACGAGAAGCACACCTTCTGGGCGATATGTTGTCTCAGCTGGTGCGACGATGCGCGCCACAAGAAACATGAACGTGATGGGCTCAGGTGTTCTCCAAACGGGACCTACAACGATAAGATAAGCTTAAGACTGAGCTCAATGGGGCCTATGGACATATGTTGTTGACCCGGGAAGGTTCCATGTATCGAGGTCGGAGATCATAACCTGCTAATAACTTTAAGCCGAGCACATTTGGGGTTGAGGGTGATAGGATAATCACTTACGACGACCGAGAGAGAGAGATCAAGCAACACACAATAGTAGGGGCTTGGTGGTAGTGACTTAAGTGCAAAATTTCGCGTGAAGGGAAATATGGGCACACAGCACACTATGAATAGTCAGCACTATTCATGTCGAAGGGCGACTTATGGGGATTGCTTGGCTGTGCCTAGGAGTTTGCGCCTATCGCATGCGCAGAACGACTCGCCGTGCCACCTGAATCCAAGAATAGAGGTCAGGTTGATACATGTGACACAGTCCTGGATAACTGAGAGGCTCTGCGCATTGATGCAACTCAGGCCGAGGAGTGGGATGATGGGACGATTTTTAGAGTAGGACGCCCTTGCTGAATAACAGAGATGTCCACCCACTGACAACAGATAAAAGTCTCTGCTATCATGTCAGCAGAGTGGCCAAGCGAAAGGATTGACGTTACTGCGACTTTCATCATCGGCTTCATTGTGCCAATGCCTCAAGTTGTGACCAGCATTGTCAACAATGCATATTCTTGGTATGGTGATGTAAGATCCTGGGGAGGTAGGATGGAGGAGGTAATTGATGAGAACTCGAGGCCCATATGGCAAAATCACTGCAGGTGTCAGGATGATGATCATGACAGTAGTAATACTCTCTAGAGGCACATCAATTTAGTACATTGATCAATTGAGTAAAGAGTCGCACATTTGCGCCACAGTTTATTTCACATAAACCTGATGGGAGTTGTGAAGTTGGACAATCCTCTGAGCTGAAATACTTACCGATTTGTCCAACATCACGGAACAAAGTGACTATTTTGTTTTCTTATGCATGCTCTCACACAGAACTGCATTTTTCCAGGGTGATCCGCCCTCAGATCTGGAATAACCACTTGCACCTCGACTGCGTATTGGTGAGTATTATACTCGTCTATCATTTTTGCTCTTTCATCGTCATTTACTGGCGGCCACATGGCATTTCAGGTGATACTTTGCCGAACACGTACTCCTGTGACAAGGTGACCCTTACATTGGAAACCACTGAATGCAATGAAATCTTCCTCGGGTTTGAGGTGGTATAATGTTCTGTTTCTCCGTATGCCAGTGGAATTACGAGCTCAGTATACTTAATCAACTACAAATGACTGTCACAGGAAGTCCCTTCGCTCCAGTACCCTATCACCCAAGCCCATGTAGTCATATTTTCCGAGACAGACAGTTGGCCTGCCCTGACAATTTCACGGTGCATACGGGGGGCCCGTGATGGGCCCGTGATGTGTTTAGGAGGGAATTATAAAGGATGCGCAGACCTGTCAGAGTATTTATAGGATGGAATAGAAACAAATGGGCGGGCCCGCCAGAATGCGCATGGACCATCTACAACCTGCGTGCAGGCCCGCAGTGAAGACGGTGGAAAATTAGGTCGGGCCC